>JANSTT010023368.1:0-33563 GCA_026745375.1 Platyura marginata | reverse complement strand
GCTTTCATCAGTCACTCCAAAAAGGAATACTAGAGACAGACCACACTCAAACATTTTCACTTATAACCACTTACATAACATATATATATATACATATAAAGAAATTTAATTTTTGGATGGTGAGGAAGAGGGGTTTGGTGGTATACAGGCGAGAAGGATCATCCATCCATGGTGGAGTGGAAAAAGGTTGGTTGTAATCATCGGCTTAATGTGTCAAACCATAAAATTAAGATGGTTTAATGTATGTAATAGAGAATAAAGACACATTCATCCCTTTGATGATTGGTAATAAAAAAAATTAAAATAATTAAGTCTCTTACAATAGTTTTTTTTTATACTTAGTCTTTACAAAAAAAGTAATCCCAGCTTTACCCTACACTAAAAACAACTGAAATGACCAAGAATAAAAAAAAAATCGCACTTTAAAATAGATAATTTAATGCATGCTGTCCCGATTTAGAAATAAAAAAAAAAAATTATGCCCAGTCTGAGCCTCAACACTAAAACTAAATTATTTTTTATGTATTCACAATTGATAAATAAATAAAGTAGTACATATTCCCTGAAATTTATGAATTATTGATAACAATTTATGGATCACTTAAAATAATTGCAAATCATTTTAAAATTTACATAGAAATTGTATAAAGGTCAAATAAAGCCATCACAGATATGTATTTTGATTCAAAATAAATGTATAAAAATGATGACAGCTATTTTGAGTTGCCACTTTTTATCTTATTGATGAAAAAGGGTTTTATCTTAAATTTTGAAAAAAAACCAGAATGACTACGTTTTATCTTAATGGAAAATCTACGCAGAATTTTCCTTATATATGCACAATGTACATACACTGCAAATACAGGCAAATCTATAGCTCAATTTGCTTAAGATTATTTATATATGTAGTTAGGTTCAATATACGACAGTCAAACTTACTGTAAGGGAATTTACTTATATTACATACTTAAGTATTGTTAATAAATCGGAAATAGTTTCCTTTTTGGAAATTGCGGTGTTACTTTATCCTTTTAAGAGTTACAATTCACCAAGTACAAATAAATGACTCTTAAAACCGTACTTAATTATTTGTGTTATTTTTAATTTTCTTTTATGTGTTATGGGCGTGGCAAAGTTTTTTTAATTAAATCTTTCGATATTAAATCAACCCTATATGATCGTAATTCCTTTGAGGGACGATAATTCTATGGTGTAAAATTGATCATTATACGTCTCTATTAAATTGTATATAGTTTTCCTTCCGACAGTATTTTTTTTTTAAATTTCTTAATTGATCTTTACAAGTTTTTGTTTATATTTAAGCTCATGAAAATTCGAAAAAATTGAAAAATTTTGATAAGTTTAAAAGAAATTGATAAGACAATATGACTTTATAAAAGGTTTAAAAAAATTATTCGTATTAAACAAAATATGGGTTATGGGCTCATAGATACTGAAAAGTCTTGAAAAACAGCTTACATATGGACAAATAATAAGACTGTTGCTACAGTAAAGATTCTAAAGATGGAGAAGTGAAAAACGTGCGACAAAACAAATTGTTGTTAGGTACTAAAATTCACGGAATAAATCTGGCATTTAAAAATATTAGTTTGTTTTCCTTCGTGTCATGATTTATTTTTTATTTTTTTCATCAATATCGCACGGGGCTACAATGTTTTTAGATCAATTTTCGATGCACCCTAATATAGTAGGTAAGCAAGTTTTAATAATAATGTGGCCTAGAGTCTTCACGAACTGGACTTAAAAATTTAAATAAATATAAATTAACTATACAACTCTTATCTCTGGTAAGTATAGAAATTACAGTCATTGTCATTGTCATTGTCATATTATGCATACATACCTATTAAAGTAGTTATATACCAGTTTATTGAGTCTTTCATAATTACCTAAGCGACTATATTTTTATAAGTAAGAAATTGTATTTAAAAGAATCACGCAATAGACAATCAAACAAGCAAAAGCAATTAATGTTATAAAGACACTTGGAAATTGTTTATCATAAATATATAATTGGTTCAGTCATTGGCGCCATTTCAGTTTATATGCTAAGGGGGGAGCAACAAAAATTATATCAAATTTCTTTAATCCAAAGATTTTAATATAAGGAGGTGTTTCTAAAATGTTCAATATTTTTGAACTGAACTGTAAAATTACTTTTATTATGATTATTAATAAGTCTCTGCGTTAAAAAAAAAGAGTAGAATTTATACTGCAATTTTTAAGTTTTCCAGACAACATTTTCGAAGAAGGTAGAACGTAGAAGGTTATTATGTTCCCACACTTATGACCAATAAATCAAATTTCGGGTATTTGCCAAAATATCAAAAATCAAAAAATTCATATTCAATAAGAATGGATACTTTCATGAATTAACTTAAAAATTTAACAATAAAGTAGTTTTATTTAAATTAAAATATTTATTCTAACCTACAATCCTACATATCGTTAGTTTAACACGTACAGCGCCACGTAGATTTTGAGCAATTGTTTTGTGGGACTGCCAAACAATTTTTTTTTTTAAATTTAAAGCAAAACTGTCCTGGCCAAATATTTTTTTAGCACACTGTGGGACCAAAGGATAGAAAAATAGAATAGGGTTTAATGGAAAATCAATATTAAAATCCGTCTTCCGGTGGTCATATGGCGCTGAAACCAAATATATGTGTGCTACCGTGTTAAAAGCAGAACTCACTAAGTCAAATTAAAAAAAAGTTTTAAAACACTAAATCAACTTTCTGGATTTCTGGTTGTATTATATATAGCACGATTGACTTAGTGCAATAAAATTCCGTTTAAAAACCTTTAAAATATCGACTTAAGAGGTTTTGCCAGTATAAAGTATAAAAAACTAAAATTAGAAAATGTACTTAGTGAATTCTGCTTGTAAACCAAGATTTGTTGTAAATGAATAATTTAATAGATAAAAATTAACTATCTATAAACTGAAGCTCTTATCTTTCATTGTCATTTAACTAATACTAAAAAAAACAATTGTAATCATAATATTTTGAAAAACAACCCGCCAATTCCCAAATATAATTGCCTCTATTGGCGCCACATACAAGGACTCCAACCTTAAGATAGTATCAATTACCACTACACACATACTAACCACACACAGTCATACATCCGGGAAAATTCTTCAAAAGCTCATATGGAGCATATATACATATGTATATGGTATGGCAATCTCTATGCTCTCCCTCATTGCATTAGTATATGCCCACAAATAGTCTAACATCGCACTATATACATTGTATGTACATGTACGTACAGTATATAGTTACATATTGCATATATAAAACTATCCAATACATAATTGGAACAGAAGCGAAAACATCAATAATTCAAATCAAAATTTAACTACCCAAATGCATGCTACCAGAATATAAAAATATTGTGTAGTGAGTCAATGACATGAAACGATTTTCTTTCCGGTCAACATTTTCTTTTGATTAGAATAAGTATATCCTTGACTTTCCCATTTTTTTTTTTTTTTATTTATACCTGTATGCAAGCGGCACCAATGGAAGAGTTTGACGTAAAGTTCCTCGAATTTGTTGTGTGCGTTTTTCCGGAAAAACATGATTAAACTTCAATTTTAAACCATATTTGGGCACTTCCGATAAATGCTGCTTCACATCATATATCGAATTGACACAGTCACCGTTCATTTTGTACTTTTTGTTGTTTCTTATTTATTGAAACCACCTTTAATTGACAGAAACCGTTCTGCTGTATTCCGGATACAATCTGTGAAAAGTTTTTGGCTAACTGATATAGAAGTTAAAAATTATTTTATTTTGACAGCAGTAAGACGTCCTTCTCGTTCTTACATACTACTTATTTCAATCTACATGTCCCTCTCTAAACGTTGCAAGTTATACAGACGTTCATGTCTAATTTAACAAAATATTTTTGAACGAAAAAAAGTTACTCATCACAAACAATTCGTTGTTGAAGTTTGAAAATTTGTTAAAAATCGACGCAAAATAAAGATACACTCTTCCTCTTTCCAGATATGTATATATATGCTAAGTTTCAGTGTTGTTTCATAGAGGTTAAATTAATTTTTTGCAAATACTACAAATGGTCCACTCTCAAAGCCATATCCTTTTTGTGCTCTCCTATGGTCGTCTCCTCTTCAGCCGGGATGGAAAATTTGAATATTCGCCTCGAAAAATTGTATAACAAATATGGCAACTATACTGTTTTTCTTTTTCCATCAAATGTTTTCTAGTTAAATTAAAATAGGGCACTTTTTTAAATAAAAGTTTTGAATATCAATTAATTAAAATCAATTAATCAATTAAATAGATCGGATATTTGACTAAAAAGTATCCCCGGGTATCACCAATCCGAAGAGTATAATTACAAGATAAACACTATTTGAAAATACCAAATATTGCATGCAAACGTCAATCCAAATAAATTGGAATCTGCTCACGTATATTCGTAGTGAATAAACTTTGTATAAGCTTAAAATGAGGCTTTGTCGACAGAGCTTGTAAAACTACTGAATAATGAGAAATAAAATTCTACTACGTTTATGATAAAAGCGTCTCCACAGTCATAGTTGAGTTGAGTTTAGTGTTTTCTCTCTCTAACTTGTTCAATTGCCGTATCGTCATCAATTGGTGTGGTCCTTGTCTAATGCATCGAGAGGATGCACCGAGGGTTGCCACAATATTTTATTTATATTCGCTTTTCAAAGTGCATCGAAAAAATCGAGTTTTTTTGTCAAATTCTGAACGAGTTAAGCTAGAGACTTGAATTTTTCACAGTAGGCTTCTGTTATGCGTATGACGGCTGACGGTATTGAAAACGAGGACAATCTCCCCACCCCTTCGACTCTCAACCATACAATTTTTTTGTAAAAATCATGTTTTCTTGCGTTTTTAAGCAAAATTTCGAAAAATAACTACAAATACAAAAAAGCTTAAATTTTGTATTCGGCATAGAACGGGATAAATTTCTCAGGATGTACGCATCTCCAGAAATATTTTACATACATACTTACCAATAGAAGAATTTTATTGACAAGAAGAAGATGACGCTAATATAGTCAGGTATTTAATAGACTTTTCCGGTTCTGTGTACATATAGAAAAACTAGACTTAGACCACAAAATATCTACTTATACTTTATATCAGAATGTTGATTAATTACCATAACAACACTTAAACGCATAATAATAATAATACAAAATAATCCTCAGTATGTTTGTCATGCGCACAAGCGCAGCATCTAAAATAAATCACTATACATTTAACACCAACAAATATAACCAAATTGATTTGAATAAATTTACGGTGGTCATTCAGCTATTATCCACACCTTTTAACCAATCTCAAAGGATGATTAGAATAAAAAAAAAAATAGTGGTTAAAGGTACATAATATGATGTAAAATCGAATGAAAAATAAAGTAAAATAAATAAATTTTAAAAATTTAAATATGAAAAGATATAAAAATTTCTTTTAATTGGAATAAATCTAGAAGTAAAGGTTAATTAAAATTCTATGCATTTGAAAAACGAAATTAGTTTTTGATTAAATTGTGATTTATTGAATCTTGTTAGTAGGTAGGTATACATACCTAAAAAATTTTAATGTAGAGGCTTTTGTTATATATATTATTTATTGTATTGTATTTTAATTTAATTTGATTTAAATAATTTAAATAGAAAGAATAATAAATTCTGACAGATTAAGTTTATGTGTCATTTTACAAGGTAATTACTTTTTAGTTTGAACATAAAATTCTAATATTAATTCCATCTAGAAATTGTCAGTTATATTATTTTGGTAGATTATACTTAGTGACCCATAAAACTTGCAAAATAAGCAACATTTTAAATTATTAATTAATATGTTTACATTTCTTTGATCTAGACTAGAAATACAGTCATCATTTCGATACGATCATAACAAACTTCGCTTCATTCTTGCATTGAGCGTTATTCACATTTTTTTTATTGTCTATAATCAATACCAATAATTTTTTTAAATTAAATATTTTCAAATTATACTCACATTTACATAAGCTACGATCACACGTAGTATGGAAATAGAGTTACCCACTTTTAGTATTGTACGCCTTACGCCAGATATTCAATGATTTGATAGAGATCATTTTGGCTCTAAGTTTCTCATTTTTATTTAAATCTGCATATTTTACAAAACAAATAAATTTGAATTAATAAAAATAATGTCTATGTATGTAAATAATGTTTATGTATGTATGTAGGTACTTATTTACTTTAAAAAAATTTAACCAGCAATACAAATGGCTACTATATACACACACAACACTCATATACTGATACAGATACACATATTTATACAAAATAATGTCTCCTTCGTAAATTGTTCAAATAGCTACATAAATAAAACTTCAAAATCCCTCTAAATCTCAACCAAAATCTGTCTGATCCATTAAATCTATAGCAAAAAAAAAATATTTACCACTTTTTTCTCAACTCTGCAAATTGCTCAATATTTTGACAGGTCGTCTCATAAATATTTGATGGTCCAAATAAAGACAAACAGCCCGCCAAATTGTTTCCATAAACAGAAAACGGTTACCATGCACGATAACATAAATACGACAAGAAATATCAGCAGCAGCTCTCCAAATAAAAGTTTTGGTTTTTGTCACGTGTCAAAACATAGGTTTTTTTTTGCTTTTATTTAAAAATATGTTAAACAAAAAAATTTTTTTGTCTTTCCAACTTTTGAGTTCATTTTAAAATCAGAACATGTTGCATGTGTCACATCACTGTATTCTGTATAGCATAAATTTACTGTTTATTTTTTTGTATTTTAACAAAAAAACAAATAAATATTCTATCAAAATGACTGATTTATGTATGTACATAAAGAAATGAAATCAATGTCCATACAATACATCACCGGCACCGATCATAGAATTATGTCCAGCCATTTCTAGAGCTACATACCATACATACATAAGATACAACATATATGCCTTCAGTTTTATACAAGAAAAATGCGTAATTTCATATCTGATCGAAGAATATGAGAATATTGGACCACGCAGTTCTCCTGTACAGTTGTAGTATCTTGTACCTAATACACGTTCTTATGGATGGCCGAGAGATAGAAGAAAAAAAAAATATCCATTTTTACAAACGAGTAATAAAGAGTCTTGGCAAAATCAGCAAAACAAAGACGGAAACCTAAACCGTTGTAAAACAATGCACATTGTTTACTTTATATGTTCATACCAGCTCCTCGATCATTCCTTTTTGAATGCATCCCATAAATGGACTTGAGATTTTTAAAATCTCAAAAAGAATTTGTGCATTGCATATTGCATGTGGAAGACATGACGCCGATTCGTATTGATTAGTTTTTTTTTTACATTGTACATAAATGGTTCTCTTTTACTTTCTTCAGCCACATCATCTCTTGTTTGCCTGGCTATGGATTTTAATTGGAGATAAATGCATCAAGAACGATCTTAGTAAATGTATAAAGTAACTGGTTAAACATTTTTAAATAATAAGAATAGCTTAACAATTTTAATAACTTATTTGAACGATGTTCGTAAGATGAACCAACGTTGATAGCGCAGTGAAATTCTTGATAAATTCGTCTAATTGGTTGAATAAGTCATTTAGTTTGGAATATATGAGAGAATATCAAGTTAAAGCATTTCGAAAAATTCAAGGTATTTGCACTGGAATACCAGAAATCTTCTTATACTAAAAATCCATTGAACCAACGTAATAATTTTATGTATTTCTGACTTATTTTGTCATATTATTCTGTATTTTTTATCATTATAATTTTCTGCAATATTTTTGCACCCGGTATCAGTGCTCCATTTACAGCTATACAAATCTGAATCTTCGTATTAACACAATATCAGCTGATTTATTTAATTTAGAGGGGAACAAAGGGCATTTGAGAAGATTAATTCTAAAGTAGTGTTGGAGATCTTCCATCAGATAATGTTTTGATTTTCAGATACAATAGTCTAGTCAAGAAGATATTTCTTGAGACATTTTTCACCAGTCTCAGGCAGTTACTTATAAAACTTTAAGTACAACGCCCATTTTGAATAGATGCGGATTGAGTTGCCCAGTTAGTTAGAGTGAGAGAGGGCGGGCGCCGTAAAGCCCCCAAAATTCCTTTGGCCTTTATAGATGGACCCATTAGACAACCCGGGACCTCCCATTCCAAAGACAACCACTCAATCTACTGAGCCAAGTGTTATATGTGAAAGTTCCTTAAAAACTCTGTTAGCTTCCTTACATTCATTCAGAAAAAGTATAAATTTGGCCTATCTCTTTACCATTGCCTGTGCTAATCATTTTTCCGAACGCTTTAACTAGTCGAAAGGAAAGTTCTTGCATTGACCTGCAAGTTCTCGCTGATATACCCAGAAGGTTCTGGTGACTCTATAGTGTGTATTTTAGTTATCTAGATTTTAGATGCCAAATATGTTGTTCAATTTCAATATCTTTAATTAAAATGACCAATTTTTTTTTTAAAAATAATCTCAAGATTATTGGATTAATTCTCACGCTTCGCCTCTGATAGCAACATAATGTATTCTAATTATATGTATATGGCATACTCAAAATGGGCTTAAAGCTTAACATTTTGATTATTTTTATTCGCATAATGTATGATAAACTGCAAAACTTGTTTAACTGTGCCTTAAAGTAAGCATCCCACAAGTAATTAAACTTTATTAGAATATCTAATTTTAGAAAAATATAAAATTAAATTTTACTACCAAAATATAACTAAAATCTTTTTTCTATATACTATTTTAGAATGGTATTTATAACTATTTAAATATAAATTATTTACTTCCATATATACTACATTTACCTATACATAGATATTAAAATAATTATTTTATGTTTGTTCAAAATCGTTTTTATCGGATTTTCTTATGTTTTATGGTTTCTAAACTTTTTATAGTTTTTTATCTATAGCAATATGAACTATATTTATATAATGGTCTTGTTTTCGTCGGTCTATCAATTTTTGTTAAATTTTTTTCTTTACCTTTATGTACATTTTTAAAACATTTTATTGCCGACTTCCTACTTTACATGTCGTATTTTGTTTATAGGCTCATTAAATGCAGCTATCTAACAATTAAATATTGAAAATTAGTTGATTAACAACGAGGTAAGGGTAATTTTGATGCAATTACGATAAATAATTATGAGCTACCATCTTATTAATGATTTGTTGCTTACCAGACTCGAGTGTAAAAATATTTTAATGCCATATGGTAAAATTTATTATATCAATCGAACGGAAAACTCAGTCATTTTAACTGGTCCTGAATTGAACTGAACATTTACGAAGGGATTTTTACTTAAAAAGTTTTGATCTGGGAGCGTTTTAGATTCCTCTTTAAATTAGTAGATCTTCTGAGATCAACATCGCACTCTATTCTATTTAACTATATGAATCTCTGCTTCAAATTTGTTTTGCTTTTTTCATCATCATTTTTAATTTTTTTAGGAAACATTCTTCATAAACTTCTTAACAAAAGGACAAATTAAAGCTATAGGCACAATGCGTCACACCGTTCTATTACGCCCCGTTTCCCTCCGTTCCGTTCCGCTCAAATTTCGCATCTAGTCACAATGACACCATTTCATTCCGAGAATATTAAAATAATAAATCAAGTTCCAAAATATTAAAAGCTAAAAAATACAAAAACAGCGTTTTGTAAATGGTTAAAAAGATTATTTTCAGTGATTATTTTCTCAAATCCAATAAAACGTATCACTACCCAGTTTTAAAAGTCAAATTGAGGTTATGTGTTCCATTCCATTCCGTTTAATTTTAATTTTTTCTAACTCTCGACGTACTGTTCCGTTCCGTTCCGATCAATGTGACATATCTTCCGTAAAGCCTATGCTATGTTGACAGTTTCAATATTTAAAAATGGAACGGAAGCGGAACGGAACAGTGCGGTCCATTGTGCTCGTAGCTTAAGAGCAACATACATACATACATTACAGCTATGTAGTAGGTACAAATACTGACACTTCAGTGTTCATGGTAATTTTCTTCTTCAGGATCAAATTATGACAATAAATTATTTGCAACTATCAGAATTTGTTGGTTTCACACAGATTCAGTCTTTCAAATAATTTATTGTTTAAAAATTGTAATTAAAAAACCTAAAAATAATAGAATACTTTAATGCCTATAAGAGGAATATGATTTCGGCAATATTATTGAATTACATAAATATATTACACTAATTGCATATAAATCCATATCGAATTCGCTCATTTTATGTAAGGTAATAAATTAATTAAATATCTTTCCATCCATCTCTACAATACTCACACTTACTTTACTATACCTCTTTGTGCAAATTTTTCTGCACCATCTCTCCAATAAACAGAGAGATCAATGCTCACATACAATAAGTGCGCGATCACACACACTGATATCCACGCGGATCGCGGTGCAGTCCGATCGCATGTGCATTATAAGATGCATTATACACCATATTTTCTTCTTTTTTTTTTTTGTCTTTTTATTTTGGTTTTGTATTTCTTTCACTACTCCATCATCCTTGATTGTACCAATAATGACTAATAAAAATCTTCTGGTTTTCTCTCATTATTCAGTCTTCGTGCGGCATTTGTTAGATACGGACGCGTTTAACAGAGTGTCGTTGATCGTTGATCGAAATTGTATTTTTGTAGGCATGTAGGATAGTGTCGCATAGTGTTGCAGTTTGGATCTTCGTCGATTTTTATTTTTTTGGTTAAAATACTGCACCGTGAAAAACAACAAGGAAAATAATTTTCGCGCGTGAGTTTAAAGGAAAGAAGAAAAAAAAAATATTACAAAAATGGAAATGAAAAATTTGTTTATTTTTGGAAAATTTATTTTGAAAATATGTGTGTGGTGTAAAGTTTAAAAATAAAATATTTGACAACAAAATGTGTAATTCATCATTAAGTTTACATTTTAGTGAATTTTTGTATTTTTACTTTTTGAAAAGTTATTTTGTGCTTTTTAATTAGAAAAGTCGAATACATTGTGGATTTCCTTTCTTTTATCATTTCATTTCTTCTTAATTTTTTTTTTTAAATTTATTTTTATTAAAAATGAATGGACTGCGGGCATTACATTTGGTATTGTTATTAATTTGTTTTGTGGCTATAAGCGATTCGGACAATTCATGGTTGAATCATCATGGTCAGCAACACGATGATGGATCATTTATTGAACTTGGTAGTAACAATAACAACAATAAGAAAAATGTATACAGAAGAAGAGGTCAACGGCTGAAGAATATCAAAAATTGTAAGTTTTTTTTTTTTTTGTAATTTTGTAAAGTAAACCGATCGAGACACAAAGTTACATCGATTTCCTTATAAAATGTAAACCATGGCTGTTTTGTATGATCAAGAACTTGTGTATGTGTTTTTTTTTCTTCTTCTTGTATTTTTGTATGAATTTCAATAAACAGTTTCTGGTTACTTTTTTTCTCATTTCTCAATTAACTATACACAAATCATACAAGAAGACCGTCTGAATTCATGGATGCATAAACAAAATTGTTTAAAATATTGACAAAATGTTTAGAAAATTGTAATGTGTGTGTTGTGTATAGTGGGTATATACGATCGGTATGCATTTAGAATTGTTTAATTGAAAAACAGAAGATTTGTTTCCATGTTTTGGTAATTATAGAATTTTTTTCTATTTTTGATAAATATCTACACAGAAAAAAAAAGAATATTTATAAAATGATATTGAAATTTTAACCAATTTTCTCATAAACCAATTACTTACATATATATGTAGAAATTGTAGGTGTTTAAAAAAAGGACCAAAAAAACATAATTCCATTTTTATATAGAATTAATACAAAAAAATCTCTGGGGGACTCAAACAACCCATCTCCACATTATTTCAGTATGTAACTCTCTTAGTTAGTAACCCTAGTTAGTAGCTAGTATAAGAATTAGCAGAAACAGACGGGATTCCTGACAGGCCATTAGGAAGCTAGGTCTGGAAGAAAGCGGCACGTGCAGGTTCTGCGAAAAAGCAGAAGAAATCTCAATTCAGCTCCTCGCGAAATGCAGAGCACTCATCCACAAAAGGAGAGAACATCTCGGAAATTACTGCCTAGCCGAGAAGACCTTCCGTCCCTAAATCCACTCAAGATACTAAACTTCCTAAAGAAAATTGGACTTGAGGAATTGGAGTGACTCCAAGAAGATAGAAGTAGAAGGGGGAGGCACCTAAATACAGGTCGAGGTGCATCGATCACCCCCAATACAATACAATAAATAAATAAACCCTCCTTACACTTTGAGTGCCGAAATTCTACGATTTTTAAATATGAAATATTTTTGTATGGCTTCTTCTGAAGCCCTTTAGTATCTTTAATACTTATTTTTTGTCCTCTTCTGGCAAGGTAACTTATGAAGTGTATCTTCAATTTCTCTTCACCTGGCTCTCAATGTGAATGTTTTAAATACTTTGCACACCACTGTCTTCATGTACCCCATTCCATAGTCTCTTCAAAATGTCTCCTTAATTCTAACAGTGTACTATAGAATCTAATGTTTTTGTTTCAATATACATATTTTACAATAAAAATTAAAAGGAATTCAGGTAAAAACTTACCTCTCTGTGTTCAAAAAAAAAAAAAAAATATAAAAATTCATAATTCCGAAAAGACAACACCAAAAACAGGTAAATCTGTGCGGGGATTTATTGCGTATTTAAGAAAGAAAAAAAAAGAAAAATTCAAGAGAAAAAAAATCCCAACCTGGTTAGGTTTTTTTTCTTTTTTTCTGTCAGTATATGCCGGCTTGTGCACATTTGAGTCCGTTATGCAAATTATTATGTTGATTATGGATAATTTGCAGTTCATTGATATGAGTTTTGTCAATGTTTTGTGATAGTATCGACAACTGGTTATTATCAGAGAGATATGTAAAATTTTGTTTTTAAAGTTTTTTTTTTTCTCAGTCAAAATTAGAATAAAACTGAGATAAGGTCTATATGTATAGATACGAGGAATAGGAATACAGGAATTAAGATAATTTCTATGCTAATCGGTTGGCTAAAGATTTTTAGCGAAAGTGAACTTGAAGCTGCTGTTTTGAAATCAATAGAAAATTTGGTTTTTTGATTTTTTTTTATGTTATTATTTGTATAGTCTAACCAGTCTTTTAAAAACAAAATGAAGAATTTTAATTATGAATATTTAACTTATAAATTATTAAAATAATTGCACTGAAAATAAACTTTTTTTGAAAATTTGATTATTTTACGCTAATTTGATTATGTAGTTACTATGCAAAACTAAACAATAACAATATTTTTAATATAAAGGGGATGAGATCTTGTATCTGTATTGTAAACTACAAGTGGTTTTTTTCCAAATAACACTTTCAATCATTGACCTAGATTCCAGCCAAAAAATACCACTTCCTTCGTCCGAAAGAGTTATTTGGAAAAACACCAATTTTAAACAATAACATTTAAAAAAGACTGCGAGAGTTCTACCACTGTCACGTTTTTTTTTACAAAACCTGCTGTAAAAATTTCAAGTCTCGGAGTTATCGTATTAACAAGCACTGACCAGAAAATCACTCCGAATGTCGCGAATAATATGCCAAGAATTACTCTAGCGCAATGGATTGATGCTCTCATATATGAATCAATTACATCGATTTCTATTGACAGGATCAATTGAACTCTCTCCTAAAGAATTTTCGATATTTTTCTTCAAATTTTCAAATAAAAACAAAGTTTTTTAAATTGTATAGTAATAAACTTAAAAATTAAATAATTTTTTGGTGTAATTTTGAGCATTTTTAATGTTATTTAAGAAAAATGTTGTCTTCAGAATTTAATTTCTTATACAGATCCTTATTTAATTAACCACAAATCTATACTAAATTAATCATAGCTAATCTCTTAAGCCCATGTGGTTTTAATCTTTGTTTATTTTTGACTAAGTATATACAATTACACATATACATAATGACTTCATCGATTAGAACAGTTAATGTTGGTACCAGAGTGAATTAAATTAAAGACTATTTCAAAGACCTCTACATCTATAGCCATTACAGTGTTAAAGTTCTATATAAGCTTGGTGCGGGATTAACATTATTTTTAGAGTGATTTGACAACATTTTATAAACGAAATTTACGAGTATATGTCATCAAAATGTATATATAATTTATGAGTGTTTGTACCTCACTTGAGTAGGTTTTTCGTCATTTAATTTGAGTTAAAGCACACTTTTCGAAAATAAAACAAAATAATAAATTTTACTTTGATTTTGAAAAATGTCAAATATAATCAAACTAAAAAGGAAAATTTATACTTTACGATTATTGATATTTTTATTTTTAAATATAATAAATTTAGGCCTTTTTTTCCTTATTATGTTGTAATATGTTTTAAGTTATTAGCATATGCTATAAATTAACTTTTTAATTGATATATTGCTAGTTGCGAAATATTTTTAAATTTGTTATATATGTAGTTATTTACTTAAAAAAAAAATGGAGCAAACTAAAATCAATTAATATGTTTATAATATAATTCCAAAAATAAGAAAACAATAAGTTTTGAATAATTTCAGTATGAAAACGAATAGTGTTTTATTTACAACGAATTTAAATAAATACTATGGGACCAAAAATGCAAAAAAAACCCACTACGGTTGATATTTAATTCCGCCTTCAATACGATCATTTCTTAGATCTACCATATTACTGAAAATATTTCAAAGATTCGCTAAGAATTGATGAATTCATTAAATACTGCCACCCAAGCGGTTGATCGCTATAACCCTATATTCTTAAAAATACATTAATTTAATCCACGAACCACCTATATTTCTATTTCAATATTACACAGATCAATGTTTTGATCACATTTTGTCAGATAGATCTTAACTATCAAGACATTTGCATAATTTTAAGTTCCGTTCATATATCAAATCCTAGCTCCAAAAAAAAGATTAACAATATTTATATCGTGTAAATAATTAAATTTAAAGGAACGAATTTCGTTGAAATGATCATTTAGTTTTATTGCCCATAATATTTTAGTCGATGGTTTTTTTTATGATCACTATATGAACCCCGTCTATAACACTATACCTACATACATATATGGAAACAAATTTCCAAGAATATTTACAAATGATACGCTATTACTTAATTAATATACCATATATGTATATATATATATATCTGTTATTAAATTAAAAGACAAGATCATAATCAAATTATATATAAAAATTAGGTTAATCATACAAATTAAAATCAATTTTACCGAAATAAATTGCAAATTTCCGCCAATTTAATGTTTGAATTGGAGCGCCTTTAAATTTCGTTAGCATAAATATTCAATTTAAGCCGATTATCTGGCTTAACTATACTAAATTTCCATTTTTATATGTTCATTCTGTAATAATATTGTTTTAAAGATTATGTCCAATATAAAATCGTTAAATTTATATTATAGTGGGTACAGTGTGTAAATAAATTATTTGGACATTTTAATTATATGATGACATTTTCTCCATAAAGAAATGAAGGTATAATATTCTGGAATATTTCATAAACCATAATACCACAACATTACTTTAAGGCAAAATTTTGTGTGGGAGAACATACTGTTCGGATTTAAGTCGGTCAAATTTTTTTTTTTAATGTTCAAGAAGCTTTAGGTACCACGAGGTCGACTATATTGTTGACCTAATTAAATGGAATATCACTGGAAGTAGAGGTACATTCGAATTTTAGATTCAGAAAATGGATCACAAGGTGAATTTTTGAAAATTGTCTTAAAAAACCTAAGCAATAATTTTCTATGAATATTTTTATTTATTTTCACAAAATATTTACTATTTTAATATTATTTATTGAAACAATATCAATTGATTATAATTATTATCTGCAAGACTTCTTCCCTCTATGTAAATGTAGACAATATTTGTCTTTCAACCATTTGCTTAAATAAATTTAATGAATATTGTTTAACCACAATTTAGAATTTTATCGATAGCAATGCACATTGCACACACACAGTTATTTGTAATTATTTAACAGTTTGACGCCAGAATATTTTCAACGTAAAGACGTAACATACATATTTATTTAATTTATTAATAAGACAAACTATATACACTTAAGAAATTAATTATAAGTACTTACACAATTTACTTTATAATATTTATAATTACTGAAAGATTTTTTGTATTACTTTTTTGTTCTTTGATTATGATTATATAACATCTTTATTTCGGTTTTTTTTATTATACCATCTTTAAATTTTTTTAACGGAACCCTTGGATTATGAGTATGAAGTATAAAATATTAATTCAACATATAATTCCATTTGTATAGTGCTCTATTAGTTCTCTAGAATCTATATAATGACCTGATGATCTTAGTATGTATCTAAGACCTCACAAGACAAACAGAAACTTATAAAAACACTTTTTTCATATAATTTTAATTCAAATATATTCAGTTATAAAATTTATTGGCAGTTTTCATTATCGAATACCTAAGTTTGAATTTTTTTATTTTTTTTATTTGATCATTAGATGGTCACTCATCTGTTCTCCGTTTTCAATACATTTCTCCCATGACGAAAAACTGACTGTATAGAACACAAATACAAACTCCAGTATATAGTAATTGTAAAACATACAAAACAATTATACTTATGTGAAGAAAATATTTCATTGTTTGTTTACATTTTCTGGTAACAAAAAAAAATGACATGTGTTTGTCTGTTGGGTGGCTAAGTGCGATCAGATCATTAGTAAAAGACATGATGATCATACCGAATGATTAAGAATGCTTGGCCTATAAGAAGAATTGAAAAAGCTTGGCGCCTATATGTTAAAAAAAAACCTGCAACCAAGGTCATATTTGGTATACTTATGTATATGCAGGTAATAGGGTGGAGTAGTATTATTTTTTTAAAGTTTGCATAATTGATCCAATGTTATATTTTGCCATACTCATATATAGCTTGAGAGTAAACAAATCCATAACAAAGAAGTTTAGGCCTGCCATACAAAATGTGGACAAGGGATGCCACCTGCACCTACATACATTTTAATTATAATATTGTCGTCGCTGATTAAAATATCACTCCATATTAAATTGCAATGTATAAGTTATGTAAGTACCTACGCAATACTTTAGAAAAATTATGTATTTGTCCTAACGGTACGATCATTAAGAGCATAGAAGTTTTTTTCGTATAAAATAATGTATCGATGATCAGATTGAAATCACGAGATCATGTAATTCTAATTAAGTTGAATTCTAATTGATTTCACTTCTACACATGTATGTGCAATTGCACAGTACACATGCATATATAGAGTGAGATTTATGTGCAGATAACTGAATGATCCAGTTGTTTATATCATGCAATGACCGACTTAATTTATGTATCTCTAAGACATCGTATAGTTATATGAAATCTATACCTATCTTGAAAATGGCCATAATGATAATTGATCTAATCCCATATATCTATGCTTACTGTCGATTTCGATATAGAAATCAATATACATATTTTATACGGAGGCCCTTTAACACACACAATTAAGTTGAGCCTCTCACTAGTTCTTTTGTATAATAATCCATAGAACAGGTTCGTATTGAATGTATGTAAACTCGTATACTTAGTCCAATTTGTTTGAATACCACTCAAATTGAATAATAATAGACTTGAATTGGAAACGGCGCTAGGGTCTGAATGAACATGCAAAAGACCCCCTAGGTATTATTGGATGAAAGAACGTAACACTTTTGTTCGTTATTATGTCTTTTCAGAAGAATGAATACCGACGGATACAAAATGAACCTCCATAATAGATGATCACTTTTTGTTCTGAACTAAACGATTTTTTGTTATTCAAAAGGATGTTCGACCATGATGTACATTTTATTAAAAGTTTTTTAAGGAAGAAGGTCTGACATATGAAAAGAAATGAGTACGTTAATTGGTTTATCCCATATATTTATGTATACATATACACATTAAGATGTTACTTCATTATGATATGGGTTTGTTGACAAGCATATTAATGGATTTTTTTCTTCTTAAATTGTCTTACAATACCACACTTTAAATCCGTTTTTAGTTTAACCATCTGCCTTATTGTTTTAATTATTACAAAAGAAATTTATTGAAAATTAATAGTGATAAATCAGGAAATGTCATTTTTGCTTGTCTTTATGCATTAATTAATTTTATTTGTGAAATTGATATCGTTTGAAAGTTAACAGTATATATTAATATCTTGAATTTAAGTATTCATTTCTTATTTATAACGTTGAAGCATCTTATTGCCAGTTATTTTGTGATAAATCGAAATGTTAGTTAAATTTTTTTTTATTATTGAGAAATTTATAGAAATAAAATTTCAATTGTACAATTTGTTCTACAAACCTAAGGCAATATTTTGGAATTAATCCTGTAATGCAAGATTTATTTTTTTTTGGTAAAATTTTTATAGTTAAAATAGTTAAAATATTATGGCCGAAAATTGGAGGAAATTTTGCATTATAATCACCACTATTAATAATCACCCCCTATTTTACGATCACGATTTTTTAAATAAACTAATTTTTTTAGATTGGCCCTTCCTAATCAACACATTATTTACTTTTTAAAAATCTATTTCGATTTAGAGTTTTACAATCTTGTAAAATTTGGAATAAATTAACATTTAAGCTATAGATACAATACGCCGTTCCGCTCAAATTTCGCATCTAGTCATAATGACACCGTTCCATTCCGACAATATTAAAATAATTAAGTTCCAAAATATTAAAAGTAAAAAAATACAAAAACAACGTTTTGTAAATGGTTAAAAAAGTTTTTTTTTCAGTGATTATTTTCTCAAATCGAATAAAACGTGTCACTACCCAGTTTTAATAGCCAAATTGAGGTTATGTGTTCCGTTCCATTCCGTTCAATTTTAATTTTTGCCAACTCTTGACGTACCGTTCCGATCATTGTGACATACCTACCGTAAAGTCTATGCAATTGCATTCTATGTTGACATTTTCAATATTTAAAAACGGGGCAGAACGGAACGGTGCGGCGCATTGTGCCCGTAGCTTTAGATCTCTATCTATAATTTTTTAAGTATCAGCAGAACAAAAAAAAATAGTTTTAGGAAATAATTCATTTTTTATTATATACTAAAGAACAAATGTAGCAATAATCTAATGTTCTTATATGAAATTTTCGATTTGTCTAACTGCTCTCTACAAAGACGGATAAGCTACAATTTTTTTTTTCTACATGTAACGGTGTAAAACGGGTAAAATGCATATTTTTTACCTTTAAACCGAATACGCGGCCTTTCACAATTTTTTAAAATCTGAATTAAATTGAAAATTAATTTGTAGTAGGAGGCATTTACTTATTATATAAAATTGCACATTACTTACAAAATTATTTACAATTATTACTGTACCCATATCAAATATCTCAATTATAATATATTGCAATATTAAATTGTTATTATTATTATTACTAAATTTTCATAAATTAAATTACATAACTTTTAAAACGTACCTAAATGCTATAAGCTATTAAATATTGCTTAATAATAAGCTAAGGATATTATTATGACTTAATATGAACGACACTAAAGAAATATAAAACTGGCTGGGCTATACGTATGTATGTACTTGCACATATGTGAGTTGCTAGCAATTATTATTTGTTTCTACTTGTTATCCCAAGGTATATGTCACGTCTTTTCCTTTTACGTATATAGAGAATGTTTAATAGAAATGCTTTAAACACACAAAAAAAAAAATTAAAAATTAAAAACATTTTGTACATTCTCAAGTACTTATAACATTTCCATATAAATTTTGTACGACCATTGGTGAGTTGAAGATAATTTTTTTTCTTTTAAATTATTTTACTAATTTAATATTTAATTTTACAAGTGAATTGGATTTTCAGACTTGTGGTTTCTTGCCCATTTAACCCTATCTCCCCTATTATAAGTTAATCTAGTACGGGTTCCCCTAAAATAAAAGATATTAATAAGATTAAGACAAACACCAAAAACGACAAACAACGTCGCGTGTAAGTAATTTTCAACATCATAGCAAACATTACCGCTTCTATATTAGGAAAAAAAAAAAATTTTTAATTAAAACATTTTAATTTCCATCATCATTATCGTAATGGATATGGCGCTAGAAAATTCTCGTTTTAATTTCTATATGACAACCCGGAATTCATATAATTCAAATTTTGATTACATATTTTTTCTCACTAATATTTTTATATTTTTCTATATAAGTATTGCAATGTTAGTAACAAATTCCAGGTTAATTAAATTCAAATTGATTGCATGAATAACCGATTTTATTAATTCATTTCATCTTTATGTCAATTTTAGTTGGGTTCGTTGAGTGTTGAATGTAATAATTTAAAATATAAAATAATAAAAAAAAAAAAAAAAATAAATCAGACAGTAAAAAAAAAATGTCTATGATTAGCTGTAAATGTCATTGTCTGTCAGTTCTATTATTATTTTTAAAGATTTTAATTATTGTGTAGTACATCAAAGTGTCTATTAGGAAAATAGAACTCAAACAGTTTGCAGCATCATGCTTGTTTTTAATTTGAGTTGATTGGTGTTAATTAAGTGCTCAATTCAATAAAATGTGCCGTTTTTTTGTTTTTTTTTACTTTGAACTATAATTATAAAAGAGTTACTGGTTGTACAATGTACTAATAGTACGTACTAATAGTTTGCGTTGTTTTTGTCTATTTTATTAAAATTAGTCTGATGTTTTTTTTCAATTCGACCAATAGAACTAAAATGTAACAATAATTATAACTTTAGTCCTAGTCAATCACATTTATTTTTAATTAAATTAAACAAGAAGAACACAAAATATTACAACCGAGCAATTTATCGTAATAATTAAAATCATTATTTGTATGTTTTCAAATTAACGCAATTTGTAAAATTTATTATTTCGTTATTTAAAACGATATCTTAAGAGGATAAAAATCGTTAATGCATAATGAAAACAAAATTGGACTAAGGACCGAACCCTGAGGAATACCATGGAGAAGCATTAGAGAGACGCAGTCTATTATCTAAATAGCTGATAATTTAAATTTATATATACCTTCTTAAGTTTTGTACTGAGTAATTTATGATTATGATGAATCATGCTGAACATCTTGATATATTAAATTGCTTAAAATATTTAGAATTACATAGTAATAAAAAAATTTTCAGGTTCAATAATACGATGTATAATTTTAGCTACTATACTAATCATAACTGTAATTCACTTATATAAATAGAATATTGTAATTTTATGTTGCCTCCAATTTGTCTATAAAAAAATCATACAAATGTACATGTACAATATGCACATATAAAACGTTCAATCACTTGAGCATAATTTAACCGTAACATTTATTGACTTTGTTTATATTACTTTAACGTCAACACAATATGTATGACTCGTGTATACATTTATTAGCTCTCTGTACATTTGTTTATTTGCTGGATATATGCATCTGCCTTTTTAGTATTATCCATACATACATAATTCAATACAATATGAATTTTCAATTTGAAATTGAAATTTTCTGACTTTTTGTATTTATAATAAACAGAAAAAGGGTGATTTATTGCGTGCATTATTATTATGTTGACTTAAATCACTATAGAATGATCATGACAATATTACTTCAAATGCATTAATTTTTATTTTATTTATTTTTTTAATGTGAAGAAAATTTATCTGTTTTGTTGCGTATTATTCACGTCAATTTTTATGATAAAAAAAAACCCCGATTGATTTACCCTACAATGACTTTTGAGATCAGATTAAGTTGAATTTGATATAGCTTTTTATTACGGTTTGTATTTTCCAGATAGTTTAAGAAGCTTTATTATGTTAAATAACTAAATAATTAAATTTACCCACATTATGCACATTTCATAAAATGATTTTGGAATATATTGTTCAATCTCTCTTTTACGTCTTACTGTATAAATTTAGCGTCCAACATTAGACCCTTTCTATACAAAACCCACAATCTAATGCTTTGCTGGGTAATATAATACCACATCTTATTCTTAAATTCATTGAACTGTAAACCAAGTTAAATTAACGATTAACAAGGAAATATAAATTTATATGCCTCTCAAATCTCAATTAAATAAACGTTTTTAATATTTTCCGTTTTTTTTTTTTTTTTTTTTTTTATTCAAGCCATGACAATACCCATTTAATAACATTTTGAATTTACGCGATGAATCAACTGTACCACCCGTCACAGCCGCACTGTGGCGTCTCGTAACATTAAAAGTGCATAATAAAAATCATGAACGTACGATGCAATCGTTGTACCTACTACTTTATTATTAAACATTTACCGCGTGCAGAGTTATTGCCCGTCGTTCAATTTTTTTTTTTTTCTCTCTTGATTTTATAATACGCTTGGTAATTCGCGACCAAAGAGTGTAAATTATATATAAAAAAAAAATTAACTTAACACTTTGTTCTTCATTTTAAAAATTATCCAAATAAATATACACCCATCCCTCGATTTGCACGGTAAATACGTTCCATGACAAATCTGTCTAAATCGAAACCGTGTAAAACGAGACACAACATTAAATGAGTGCGTTCAATTTTAAATAATAGAAATAATTTTTTAATTTACAAATCGTGCGACAAACCAAATCGAGGGACAGTTGTATTCTAAAGTGTGTATACGTAGATAGTGACTATAAGTAAAAAATATATTGGAAACGATTCCATACTCAATCCTTGTTAAAAGGCCTAAAATGTAGATCCATCTACGAATTTCTATTGCATTTTTTATACTTGACTACTATGCAGACGATCTCGGCTTTTCACATTTTCTAGATATTTTGTTAGAAAACCGAAAAAAATGTATTAATCAAAAAAGATTGGAAATAAAATTTTACTTGAAATAAAATTCTTTATGCAAATAGAAGACAAAAATAAAATTCACGCTTTAACACTGCTTTTTGTAGATTTAAGATTTCTAAAATATTTTTGATAATTTTTCAATAAACCGGTTTTAAAAATGTATATATTTTTTAATAATATTTTTTAACATTAATTCAAAATAATATACTTCGAAATACATCTCCATTATTATTTCTTACTCGTTGCTTAACACTGACCACAGCGAGCCACAGAGCAAACAAAACGAACATCACAACTTGTTTGCAATTATGTACCATTTTCAAAAGAATTTAATATTGCATATTTTTTTACTCATGTTTTATAAATATTATGATTGTTTACTTCGCATAATATTTTTTATACTCTTTTTTTTTATATACTCATCGCTTATTTATCCTTTTAATACCATAATATTATGATGTGCATTTTACACCATCTTTTCTTTGGTCTTCACGTCAAAATGCTTCTAGATATCATGATATTATATTTTGATGTATTATGTAAAGTGTGTGTGGATAACATTCTTGGAAGTGGAACATCATTCAGCTGATGGGGTAATCAAATCCCTGGTATACACATGGATACGATTTGATTACTCCTAATTGAGATATATAATCATATGTATGGGTGTATTACCATTATAATTATACGATGATTGTTACTTTTTGGCCAAATGTTTTGAACCATTTTAATTTAATGTTATAGCTATTATCAATAACGTGAAGATATGGTGGAATATTTTTTGGAAATATTGTCAAAAACAGACTATTTATTAATTTCCATTGATTGCAAGATTATCTTTCCATAATTTCAATTAAAATCAATAAATAATTTATTTAAGTGATCAGTAAAAAATTGACAAGTAATTAAAGTATAATTCAACGAAACATAATTTAAAATCGTTTGGTTCGATTCCGCATATTTTTCTATCTTCGCTTCTGGATAGAAACAACAAAAATTTCACATAATATACACAATTAAGGACACATTTTTGTTTTGGACAAACTTTATTATAGATACAGATCCATTTCCATAACCATAATGCGGCTTTCATATCTTATAATAAGAGGAACTAAGCTCTTCGTACTTACAATGCAATTTTTCATGAACTCTATGCATGTATGTTGTCAGTATTGTGTTACAAACCGCACGATTTTTTTTTTTTTTGGTTTTTTTGTTGTTTTTCTTAAACAATTTTTGCTGCCTTGTTTGAATCTTTTCTCTATATATGGGATGAAATTAATTAAATTTTGCGGTGCATTTTAGTCCACCGACACATGTACACACCGGGTTCTCTATCGTGTAATTATAAATGTTGCCAACGCCAAAATTTATGAGAGGTAATTATTGTAACTCTCAATCTTTTGCATTTTCGGTCTCGACACAGAATTAAATTTAATATTTTAATGAAAATAGAGTTGCAACGGATGACATTAATTTCTACTAAGAATTTTGTATTTTGTTTTTGTTTTTTTTTTTGTTTTGTTAATAAGGTATTTTCGGTTTTTTTTTTTAAACAAAAAAATCAGCGCTGATGGTAACAAAATACCTCCGACAATGACGTGTCCCTAAAATAACCATTAAGTCAATTCAAGCAAAATTATACAAAGCGTAAATAATGAACATTTCTCAGCTATATATGTTTTACAAGTAAAGTATTCCAAAACAAATCTATTTACATTCAAAATACAATTATTTTCAAAATATACATTCCTACTCCAAATAACAATAAAAATATAATTTCAATGATAATTTATGCCTTCAATTTTGTCATCGTTTTTTTTTTTCTTTCTTTTCAGCCAATTTGCATGGTGGCGGTTCTTGGCCGCCTGTCTTTAATGTTTCACCTAAGGCTGCAGTGACGGTAAATGCTACTTGCGGACAACTAGGTAGAGAGGAATACTGCAAAATGATTGATGCTCATCCGCACAGGTAATCCATACCAAATAATATTTTGCTTCGATAATATTTCTAATAAAATGCATTTGACGTGAAATTAATATTATATATGTACCTACCTACCTATGTAAATATATATAATGGTAATAGTTTTGATGATTTATTAACGAAAAACATAATTTTCTGGCCTACTTTATGTAGTGATTCTCAGTAGAAAAATTGTTAAACTTTGAAATGAGTAATTTTTTGTGATCGACAGATTTTATAGACGAATTTTAATTCTTTTTTTTTGAGTTAATCACATACAAATTTTAATTAAAATTTTTAATTGTCCGGAGAATTTATTTGTCTGGATGATTTATTTCGTTAAGTTCAAAAACATAATTTCAGTTATTATATTGGAGAGAAATAAATTTAATATTCCCGATCAATTTCACGTGGAAGTCTTAATTAAATTCTATATTTATTATAATTTAGATTGCGTGCAACGCAATGTGGAATTTGTGATGAACACAGTCCGGATAAAAGTCATCCAATCGAACATGCAATTGACGGTTCTAATCGATGGTGGCAAAGTCCAACGTTATATCATGGCAAAGAATTTGAATACGTAACGATAACATTAGATTTAAAACAGGTAAGTTTGAGATGGACATTTTAATAATAGATTTTAAAAATTATTTATTTCTATATTATAAATATCTGTTTTTAATCTACATACATACATATATGCAATGATCAATAATGTACATTTGGCAGTTTAAAGCGCATTCATATATCTGTAACTGTGCAGTGGGACAGATTTTTCATTGCTATACATAACATTTTTAGCATCTATAAATAAAATAATTTAAAAGTCATTAATCTCTGTCTAATTTAAAGTATTTTTCTCATTCTTTACAATATTTATGATTCCTAATGGGATGTTTGTACATCTAGTAAAAGTATCATTACACGAATTTTCTCAAGAAGACGAGCAATGCAACGCATGACTCATATATAAATTATAATTTTCCACTATATAAAATGTAGAAACGTGGTTGCATTATGGATAGTACTGGTTTTATGCACGCATATTTCTCATGTCTTGACTATAAGAAGAAGGGGGACCAGTTTGGTTATATAGAAAATATTCTTGGACGGTACCATTTTTGGAAGTATTCAACGATGTCCTTTTGTTGTTGCACTGCGTGATAAATACATCAATCGGATGCATTTCAGTAAATAATACAATAGCCGGCCGGCAATTAGATGGAATTTATATTTAAAATTAAGTATCTACGAGTAGGTATTTAGTCGTCTTGAAAGACAACAATTACGTTTGAATAATAGATATTAATTTTAAGCGTAGTATAGCAGGAAATGAACGTTTTTTTAAAAAAAGTATGTTTTTTAACGGTACTAATTCAAGTGGATTGCTATATGACATTGTGACGTGAGTAAAGTGAGCAACATTTTTTACAAAAATTACTTTTTTGTTAAAAATAAAAAATTTTTAATGAAAAGCAAATATCATGTTTGGTGCTATACTATAAATAGCATATTATTAGCAAACCGGAACACACTATTATTGCATATAATATGCTTGAAAAAAATATGTATAAGTAATTTGGGCCTATATTATTAAGCGCGAACGAAAAACTCGAACTGATACTGGATTAGAACATTTTAACCTTAGATGTTGATGAAGATGTCGATAGTTATTTTATAAAAAAACTAAACTGAAGCTGTTACTGTAATTTTCGTTAATCTCTTCACGCATTAAGGTTTCGTTGAAAAAATGTTTTTTTTTTGTTTTGTTAAAAATTAATGAAATTGAACTTTTGCCATTCTGACTTTTGACCCAATTTGAATACAATATACCAGCACAAGTTTTTTCTCGCAAAAATCGCCTAGGCGTTGGATTAAAAAAATGCACTCTGAAAGCTCAGTTTCATTTTTAAAAAATGAACAACAAAATTTAATACTTTTTTCTCCCACACTTAAAATATATGAAAAATAGCAATGAAAAATGAAAAAAAAACTAATCTTTTTTGGCTCTAGACAACATAAATTTAAAAACTCCAAAAAAAAGCTCAAAAATAAAATTTACATTTTATACAAATAATTTATTTCTTACATAAACCCAAACTAAGACATCATACAAGGGATTTCATATTTAAAATATTTTAATAAAATTCTCGATTTTTTTTTTTTCATTACAATAAATTACTGGCAATAAATTAAATTTATTTACATTTTAGCGAAATGTTTACAGCGTTTTTATTAACCACTGACCGTGTAACCCATCGCTTAATTTCTCAATATTCGAAATCAATAAAGACTTTCCCACACGTTGTGGTCACTTAATTGTATTTATTCAATATGCCGCCTCAGATAAGTGATCTCATAAACCGTACATCAAAGAACTTTGCATTCGTAGAGTTGAGTTGGTCTATGTATAAAAAGAGCAACATCAAGAAAATTTATCTTATTGCGTGTTGTCTGAGTTTAAATGGTTCTTGTTAGAGGCTATTAAAATAGGAATTAACATACTGTAGTCACTATTATATTATAGTGAATCGATGAATAGCCAATATTGCCAATGAATGCCAAAGCAATTTGATTGAATTTATAATATATGTGATGAAGATGTTGCTTGATTGTAAATGGCATATACGAGTACAATACATACAATAATGATGTGAATTGATTGGATAAGCTGTTATCTTATTAATTTTGACCTGGGGTAATAATCTACGAGAAATAAGTTATATTTATTATTACACCTGCAAATAGTATAATTGTTTGTATTGAACTGTTAAGTAAGTATAATGCTACTTATCGTAAACTTCGTAGTGAAAATTACCCAAGTAGCAATTTGTAGTTAAAAACCGGTAATGCAACTCTAGTTAAAAATTGCAAAAATTAAAGAGTTCTAATAACGTTAATAATACTTCCCACCAACTTTGCTACAACTGAGTTTGGACAGTTTTTTTTAAAACTTTAGTTGTTCTAGCTACATAATAAAAACTATTTTGTATAGAGTTGCAAAGAGGTTATAAATATATACGTTTTGCTACGTTTTTTACAACCTCTTTGCAAATAAGTGTATTTATGGTTTAAAAATAGTTTATACTTTATATATGTAGGTAAATTTAAAATTAACTCATAGTTTTATTGGGTTAAAAGTCCACGTTAATAAGGGTTGATTGTACAACGGCTTTTTAATTCATGGAAATTAAATGAAACTGGTTGAAATTGTGATGTTATTATAACGTTTTTAAAACGTGTTCTTTAATACTTCGGTGTCAAATTTCTAAATGGGTATTAATATTTTAAATATCAATTTTATTTTTATATCTCAGTTAATTAAAATCGTTTTGGAGGATAGACTCGACAGGAGCTAAAATCAAATAGTTCATAGTGCCCAATTCTTACCGTTGTCAACCGTCTCTACAAAAAAACTATCAGAATAATAGTCCAGTTTTTCATTTCATGTTGTTCTTTGTAGTTAAAATACTACCAATTGATTAATTTTTAAATATTAGTCCCAATTTTTATATTTTAGTTCCAAATATATTTTTTTTTTATTAAAATCTTGACACACATATCATCGGTCTAGTCTTTAGTCAGTCTTATCTTTAGATTTCGGCTATGCCCTTTCATTTCCTGATGCTATCCCAATTTGCCTAGGTATAGTTTTTTTTTTTTAAATGTAGTTGAATCTTGAAAAAAAAAAAATATATATAGTAGTTTTTTCAAAATTTTTTACTCTTTCTAAATTAATACTCTCCTCCTGCTCCCGTAAAGAATAAAAGTACTTTTCCAATTGTACCGTACCTATCATAAAAATGGTTAACCCACCATAAAATTTTAATAATACTTTGATACATTACCGTTACCAATAGTTTAAACTTTAAAACCACACATTTAACGAAACATATCGATTTCACAAAAAGTGCCGCATTTATCGTTGTAACAATAACAAATGATTTAAAAACATTGGTAATTCACACATAATGTTTGGAATATCTTAAAAAAAGAATCTTCAAAACAAAACAAAAACGGCTATAGAGAACGAAAAAAAAAACGTATTAATAAAAATTTAAAAAAATATATAAATAAACAAAGTGTGGTTTATGATTTTTAAAATACAATGAAAAAATATTGATAGCAGGAACTGAGCAGTTAATAAAAAAAAAAATGTTTTGAATGAGGGAAGTCATTATATTTTACCATAAAAACCATTGCCTTTTTTTTTTTTTTTGTTTTTTTTTTGTTCAAGACGTTGAGTGGATTATGGTTGGACTGTGTTTTACGATAATTTAAAAATGTGTGAGAGGATAATTGTTAAGTCGCTGGTTTTATTATATTGTACATGTGTATTTGGAGAGATATTCGATTACACTTATTTTTGTTCTTTTTTTTTTATTAAAAAAGAAAACTATATATAAATGAATTAAAAGTTTATGCTATAAAAAGTGTCGTTTGAATAGATGATTACTGGAGGTGTTGTCTTTTGTATATAAACATTCTCTAAAGATAAGAATACGCTAACTTTACTTAGAACAATAGAAAAATATTTAAATATTAACAATTTAGCGCCGATACTATGAAAATATATTTGAAAGTTTTATTTTCACTAAAGATTTTGAAATTATTAGTTCTAGAATTGATTTAACTGAATTTTCCATTCAACTTCAAACTTATTGTTTGCTAAATAAAAGAAGTTAATTAGAAACTTTTTCATGATATTCCATCCCAACTAACGAAACTCACTCACAATAGAACAATAATAGTTTCTGTAAAAATTCGTTAGATTTTAGCTTTAAGACAAGATCACATTTATCGAAATTGAGCACAAAGTTCCAAAGTTATTTAAATTTAAAGTTAGTCAATACACATTGAAGTCTACAAAATTAAAAAAAAAAAAATCACCCCGTAAATTTGTCAATGTTTCATGGATTTTCAAAAGTTTTTCCACATTTTATTAGAATCCTTCGTAGTATTCATATGGAAGAATACTGTTTGTAATCGAGAATATAAATGTAAGTGCTAGAGTAAATGGGTAGGTACACCAAAATTAAAAATACGGTTCTAAATTACAAAATTAATTTCAATTATTTTTAATCCAACACAAAATTGACACTTAAACAATTTTATTCCATCCCTCATTTTTAATAGTAATAGTTTTTTTTTAAATTTTTCTTCCTTAAACCCTTAAAGAATAAAAATGTTCCAAAACTGTAGTAGATTATGGTAGGAGACCGATAGCTATGTTTTTGGTGCAGTTACAGTAGCAGGATTTTAATTGTAAATTCGACTTTGCAGATTATTCGGAGTAATCCAACAACCCAAGTAGCAATTTGTAGTTAGAAACCGGTAATGTATCGGCAACTTTAGTTAAATATAGCAAAAATTAGAAAAAGTTCTAATAACGTTAATAATACTTCCCACCACTTTTGCTACAACTGTGTTTGGACAGTATTTTTTTGAAACTTAAGTTGTTCTAGCTATAATACATTACAAAAAATATTTTGTATAGAGTTACAAAGAGGTTATTTAAACGTTTTGTTACAGTTTTTACAACGTTTCTTTGCAAATAAGTGTATTTATGGTTTAAAAATAGTTTATACATACGTAATATGTAAGGTTAACAATGTAAACTCTATTTAAACTTAAAATTAACTCAAAATTTTATTGGATTTAAAGTCAAATAATGGTTGATTGTACAACAGCTTTTTAATTCATAGAAATTAAATTATTCTAGATGAAATTGTGCCGTTATTGTAACGTTTTTAAAACGTGTTAATTTAAGTTTTCTTTTAAACATCGGTGTTAAATTGCTGCTTGGGTAGTAATTCCAACATCAAAAACACAAATCGAACTATATAATAATCGGACAATATAAATTAATATTTTGTTTTAAAGCCAAGTAAAATAAGTCACCGGAGAACCCACATATTTTGCTGGTACTTTCTGTAATCCACATTTTTGAATAATTGATCTGTTGTGATTTATCCACCAATAAACACTGCAAAGCTATTAGGTTTGAACGTATAGTCGCTATGTTTGGGGAGTGCAAAATAATGTTCGGCAAAACAATCTTAATGGATGGTGGGCTCTTATCGCATACCAAAACTTTATTGTTATAAATTGGTAAAAAGAATACTTTAAATTCCAAACTATAAAGAAATTTTTGCCGGCATCGTTTTGTTCGGTTTTAAATATTTATTGTTTTAGGTTATATATATATGTATATGTATGTATAGATGTACATATTCCAAATCTTATCGGTGTCGGTCTCTTGTATTTGTAAGTTTCGCTGTTATTTTACAAAGAAAAGAATAGAAATAGCTTTTGTCCCAGAATAACCAAGATTGTTTATTTATGTATATGTTTCTTCTATTATAGACGATTTTAATTATTTGTGTCGTCTTTGGAGTTCGCCAATGTTCTTGATGGTGAATAATTTGACAGCTTAACAATATTACAGTAATTTACTATTTGCTACTTGGTGTTTAAGGAGTTTTGTATTAGAAAAAAAAATCAAGCATAGGGTCAACACTCTTTACTTGTAAATTCTGTTCACTTCACCCGTACCAATGAATCATCATCATTATCATCATCATCATCATCCAAATTAGATTGTTGTAACAGTAAACAAAAAGAGTTTGGTTTTTTTCTCTCCTTTGCTTCAGTATAGCTAAAATCTTTTATTTGAGTTATCCAACATTTAAGGAACGGGTATACCTACCTACAAGTGTTTTTCAACAAAATAGTCAGAACTCACTCAATTTCTACGTTTTTTTTTTTTTTTATTTTTTTTTAATATTGACAATACACACTAGAAAAATCTTATAAATGCACCACGCACTTATTTCAAATAAATATTTATTGTTTGGTTACTGAAATAGAAAAAAATATTGACTCAAACATATTTGGGAATCGATGAGTATGAGTTAAGTGTATTCAAGAGTACATAGTTCGTTTTTGTCTTCGAGAATTTCTAAAACATATATATGCAGCTGCTGATGGCCTGACGGTTAGCATAGATTTGAGAAAGATAAATTGTTAGAAAAATTATCTCAAGTAATTATCAAAATATCATCGATTGTATTAATTTATGTATGTTAGCAACCACTTAGATATTTATACACATGTATTATAGAAGATTTATGAAAGTGGAGATATTTTAATGATAAACCCGATGACACAACGATAAAGAATAGATACAAATACGAATTTCATCGAAATTATTTTTCATTAGTTTTACAAATGGTAATAATGTCATAGAGACATAATGGGTTGGTTGAATAATCACTTAAAGTTTCATGCATTAAACTTCGATAAATATGTAGATATGTATTATAAACGAATTTGGTGCCCAGTCATGATGTGCCATTTGAGCCATAGTGGTTTCGATGGTTTTGATCTATCTACTATAATTGTATTCAACTTATTAGAAAGGATTCGATTTCATACCGTCGAGAAAGTATAACAACTAGCGGAAAATGGACCACAAAGACTTCTACTTCTTCTGGATTTCATAGGAATTCACCGAATATCCTTAGGCTCTTTGGGGTTCCTTGGATTTCACCGAACTTCCGCGAACTTACTTCGGACTTTCCCAAAGATTTCCGTAGTTGTTACACCTCGATCTAAGCTGATTGCCGACTCTTTCTTTTATAAATACAATAATCCTCTACATTACATATATCTGTGTTTCCATAAATATAACTATAGACAAATTTATTTTTATTGTTCTCACATGTTTGGCTCGTCATGCTCAATCTAAATTAACTAATTTTTATTAAATCACTAAATTATTGCCTACCTCTCACAATGTACTTCAATATTTTGTGGCTATATTTGACATTTGGAACTCATTAAAGTCAAGAGATCCAAACATAAATTTGTCAACAACCGTACAATTTAAAGGTCCTACCTCACAGCCAGTGCCGCAATTATTTTGTAACTCCGCCGGAAGTATAACTAAGCATTTATTTAGTATAGTTAGATTATACTCGTATTGTATCTATACGGTAGATATTAGCTGTGTACTGGTAGATACATAAAATTTAATTATAAACTCCTTGGTACATAGATGATGGCGTAAATGTTGTAAATGAATCACAACACGGCCATGCAACCAGACAGTCCTAAATATAAACTTATGGCGGGTTGAATATAGTGCATGCTGTGCAACTGAAACGAACTGATGCGCGAGATCACACAGAGAAAATGCTTTACATCCTATCATCATATAAATGACTTGCTACAATCGGGATAGGATGGAGTTAAATTTTAAAATTAAATTAGTTTTGTGAGAATTACCTGAAATTTTGTGTACACATCAGAAAAAAAGTATATTTAGCTATACTATAGGTACTTGACAGACTTAAGTAATGCGATATACTCGTAGATTTAATAAAAAACTATTTTACATAAAATTGATTGTAGCGCCATAACGGTAGGTTGTGGAACTTTTTGGTCTTCTTCATTTTTTTTATTCTCTATCATTTTCTTTTTAGATATTAAGTATAGGTAGGCTGTACATCCGGGGAGGAATGAGGAGGAATATTCCTCCTTTTTTATTTCATTCCTCCTTTCCTCCTTTGGAGA
>JANSTT010023357.1:0-39914 GCA_026745375.1 Platyura marginata | reverse complement strand
CAATGGTGTTGAAATTTTTTTTCTACGATGAGTATTAAGGGGCGTTACAAACTCCGTACTAAAGTTATAATACCCTTGATTAACAACATACGGGTATAAAAATTCAAATCAGTTCTATGATGCATTTTGCTAGAATGCCAATTATGATAAAAAGCTATGAGCGAATTTTAGAATGGTTTTATCTTTCAAATATTTTCTATCATAGAACCCAAAATCGTTCATAGCACAGAATAGGCCTGACTATCAATATCAATTATTAAATTTAATTGAAAATCGTAAAAATAACATTTTAAACTAGTCCTGGTTTAAATGCAATTTTTATAAATCGAAAAATGTGTCAAATTTCAGAAATAATTATTTTACATAAATAACTAATTAGCAGCCATTAGCATTCATGTCGCAGCGTTGACACATAATACGTAATTATAGAGGTGGTAGTCTGGTAGTATGTATCAAAGTACATATGTACATTTTACACTTTATTCGACATGTTACTCTCCGTCGATAACAAACTTTTAATTCATATCCGATGAATAATTAAATTCCGTGGCGTTTTCCAAAAGAATTTTCTTAATTTTTTGCTAAGATGATATATATGACAAATGGTAAAGATCCTCTACTTAATTTACTTTTATACATCGTTAAGTAAAGTAGCCATAGAGGTAAAGGTACAATTTATTATGTTTTCCAAACAAAGGAGCATTTTATACATGAAAAAAAGTGGTTATGAAAAAATTCTTAAGTTTTCGGTTTTATTTTTTCTCGTTTATTTTCTCTTCTTTTTTTTTCTTTTTTTTGAAAAAATAACAACAACAAAAAAACCTAAGATTTTTAAACGGCCATAAATCTTTTTCCAATCTGTGAAAATCATTTTCCTAAATTTTCTTTTCGATTAATCATTTTTCCCAGCGATTCCATTAACAGATTTTATACATTTTCAATATTATTGCGAATACAATTTCCTATGATATTAAATTTTCTTGCATTTTACTTCGATTTCATTATTCTTCTTTGACATTATTTTAAATCAAATGCCACAATATCAAATAATATGATGGGAACGAAAAAGGAAAAGAGATGGAAAAGATATCCAGCCCATGAGACAATTACCATTTGTGTGATGTAAATTACTATTGATCCATATCTAGGTACTTATTGCGAAAATAGATAGGTCTCTGGAGAAGTTGAACAAGAAGATGGGAGAAAAAAAACCGCACAATATTTACGGCTACATTTGTATGTTTTTAATTATAATTAGCATACCCTACAATATGTATGGCTGTATGTATGTATGTATGAATTTGTATATGTACTTTTCTAATTAAAGGATCTTTGTAACGGAAAAAATGGCGGATAATGACCGGTTTTTTAAGAAATAATAATTCTCGAATTTTGGTGCAAGCGCACTAATATGAATAAACACAAAAAGTCAGCAAGAGTTAGATGGTATTTAAATAAATTGGATATTATTGAAGCCATTTTTTTAATTAGGATAACATTTTAATTAGGAAATGCATTCCTCCCAACCATTTTCAATTAAAACGATTTTACTTTGTTATGCTTAAGTATAAGTAAAAATAATTTTTAATGAAGGTAAGACAATTAAAAACAATATTTTTTTAGGATTAAATTTTCTTTAAGCTACGATTAGTATGGTAACAGTACAGTGAGTACCATACATATTCCGACACATTTTAGATATTACGTGAGAAATGGTAAAATTCTGCCGGAGCAAATTTCACTTATACGTAGTGCGAAGTCTGAGAGAACCTACAGTTTTTATGCATTAATTTCAATAACAAATTTCTATTTAGATTTACATTCGGATAGATCAAGTTTCTTTAACCCTTATCCTGTATTTTGGGCAAATTTTGCCCAGAGGCAAATTTGTTTAACAGCACTAAGTACGAGTATAACACAAAATGTAACAAATGTAATTTATTTAAATACAGGAATAACTTGTGTTAACTCTAACAAATCGTAACAAAATGTAATAAAATTGTATTGGGCAAAATTTGCGCAAAAAACAGAATTCGTTATTTTTTTGCTTACAGAATGAGGGTTAAACGTAATCATATAATTACGTACCAACTGCATTATATTTAAAAGGAAACGTGTCATGACAAACGAAAACCAAAGAAATAACAATTAAAATACCATTTCTTAATGAGAAATTTTTGCTGAAAAACGAAATTAACCTCCTAGAAAATCTATTTTCCATTAAATAATTTCAACTGTAAAGTGAGTTTCGAAAATAATTGAAAATCGTTTTTCTTTGTAGGAAATAAGTTTTCCGGCAAAATAAGTGAATTCGAAACAGAGAGTTGTGTTCAATTGGCAATTGTTATATGTGGTTGTGGGTAACTATGTACATATATATAATTAAAATAAACTCACCTCTATATAAATAAGAAATATTCCGTTAAGCTGCCCAATTACTCCTTTTATTGTTTTTTTCACATTTACACTGCTTGGTGATTAAAATTCCACAGTTGAAATCAATTATCAATTAAAATCACATTTTTAAATCATGCCCAAAGGCAGATCTGTTAAAAATCAAAATTATGTAAAGTAAACTTTTGGTCATGTGTGTTCATTAACCAGACCCAGACTACTTCCACTCTGATGTTTGTAAAGGCTAACTTCACAGTCTCTATATCTGCCTGAATAAGTATTTTGTATAAAAAAATTCATCTAAACTCTAAATCTACTAAAATTGTGGAGAAATACATGGAACGAAATTGGTAACATAGATTTAGCTAGACTTGGAAATTAATCTATTTAAATCTACTTTAGATGAAATATTTTGACAATTTGCACAAAAAGAGCACAACGTTGATCTACTGTAACCATAACCCTCCTCAATTACAATTAACTAAAACCCAAACTCGAAACCTTTTATTTCTGGGAAACGAACCCAGCTCCTCGTTCATTAATTTATTTAATCAAATATTAGAACGAAAATGTTGAACTAAACTGGGATAAGAACATATTGATACAAATTTCTAAAATGACCATCAGATCGGGTCAAATCGGGTCAAATTTCTCGTCAAAACTACTCAATTCATATCAAGAATACCTGACTGATTACAAGGTAACCAGATGAATACACCAGTAAACTTAAACTCTACTTAATACGGTCTAATAGTTCACAAATGATTCTTATGCTCCAGGCAAAAAACTAATTCATATTATGTCAATTCTAGAACTACTAATTGAACCATCAGAACGTTGCCTATAAAGCCAACAATATTTAGTAGTATTGAAAGGGTAGATTAACTGGCCCATGCTTAAGAACCTGAGTCAATTTTTAATCTATCTAAGCAATATATGTATTGACTGCAAATATGGTAGGAATGACAAAATTCTATGTAATTCCCAAAAGAAAAATAAGAATCACCAAACTAAAATTAAGTCAACAAACATTGGGATACGCCCCATAATCCCATATATGTGAAAAATGCAATTTAGAATCAGTGTTAGCATATGTGAATGTCGCTCCTACAATTCATTAAGAGATAAAATCTTCAATGAAGAACTTACTCGTACGTACGGAACATAATTCTACATTAATCACAAAAATATTTGTCAAATTTGAGAATTTTTTGAATACAAATAGGCCTTGAGTAAATAGCGTATAACAGGCCTTACGATAGCCTATACGTGCCTGAATACTAAACAAAAACCCTTTCAATCTAGCTACAGCTACATAAGAATAAATATCATGATTTGAACGTTTTCATGGAACAAGACTGCGTCATAGAATCGAATCAGTAATTTCGGGTTTAGTTACACATTTTGCTATCCATTCTGCCCGTTCAACGAAACAAAATCGTAGCCCATTACTACAAGACAGGCCAATATAGGCTATGGTTTTGCTCTTGCTGATCCTGCTGGTAGCATGGTTTTAGGCTATACTTCAGCTGTACTGACTATCTTTTTGAATATCACAAACCGAAGTCAGCAGCATCGCAAGATGATGCACTGAATGTTTTATGTACGCGCCCGGTTTTAGTGGTCCATTTGCACCTAACTATACATTTTTTTTTTTATTGAATGGAATTCGTGCAGTAGGTATATGGGTACTACAAATACCCTGTCAAACCTTAAAATTAAAATTATTTTCGTGTGTTTGAATTTGTAATTACTATATTGGCAACATATTTGCTATATTTTTGACTAGAAAAAAAAACAGATACTCAACCCCTGCAAAAGAGTATCCCTCAAAATAAATTTAAAAATATATTCTCTTTGTATGAATAACAGAACAAAGGCCAATGTTATATCATATACGATTGGGTATTTTATAAAAAAAAAAAAAAAAAAACTTTTGAATATCTATGAATTGACTAAGCATATAATAGAAAAGCTTTGTGTTGATGGGAAGATTGTGTCTCCCTTTTTATTTATAGCTACACAGCTACACTCAACGTCTACATCTACATATATACAATATTGGTGCATGATGGACGATCCATATATAAAATGATATCATAATTTTCGATAGTAACAAATCTTCCTCCTTCTCTTTCTCTGACAATCGAATAATTTTCACAACATTTTGTGTACCCTTAAACACACAGATTTCCACACCACAAAATGATGAAAAATCTAATTAATTGCTATTTAGTAATTAGATTCCACTTGTAATTTGTTATTACATATATTATTACCACATAAACCACATATTTACAATACACAAAAAAAGAAGTTATTTTGCAAGGTAATTGCATCCACTTAAACAATAAAACTTATACACGGTACACGGGGTGGTATGCATTTGTGTGACAATCCTAAATCCAAATCACACATTACAATTTTATTTTTTGTTAACGGTGAAATAATTTATTTATTACCCAGAGAACAGAACCGGTGTATGGGGTGTTTTGCGCACGAATTTACACACCAATTAGTTTAAAATCTCGTATAGTACTAAAGCCATATCAGAATATTCAAAGAGAAAATTTTTCTATTAGATGGACATTTTAGGGCGCATGTCTTCTTACAATACTCCACGAATTCTCAAAAGTTCTCTACTGTCGATTTGCTTTGTAGTTTTGAGCTGAACAACTTTTCGGGAAATTTGGTATTGCTGTCGTTGTGGGGTGAAACAGCAACTCTGGAGAAGAAAAGAAAAGATTTTAGTTCATAGCTTTTGGCACCCACTCCCTGGGCGTTGCTATCAAATAACAGTAGGTGCCTGAGAACTTCCGGTTTTGTTTGTATTTTTATTACTACTGGATTATGGCAAATTTAATGAGTCGATTTAAAGTTGAAGGGTTTTATTCACATTATTCTTGTCCTGGACTTAAATGTGTCATTATGAAAGATGATTAACACATTGGCTGCCACCATATCAACATAACGTAATTACCCGAGTGACATAGTAAATTGAAAGATTAGACCTTTCCTGAGCTACCACTGAAGAAACAAAACAAAAATGTAAATTACACTAGAATTTAGTATGCATTTGACCCACTGGTGGTGCACGTGGCATCATAATAATAAAACTTATGACCGACCGGTTGGTTATGTGACAGCCAACGTGTTAATAGAAATAAAAGATATTTAAGTCGTCCCCCCCCTTTAGAAAATAATCTGTGACCTAATACACGAAAATCTATTGAAATACTTACCTCTGGATTTATTGTGGGTCTACAGTGTTTCTCAAATGGTCTATCGCGAACTGATCCCAGGTACATGTATCACAACTATCAGAAACAAAGGGAGGGGAACGCAATTGTCAAGAATCCGATTTCACAGCATTTTTCTTATACCTTAAAAATTTAGTATTGATATTTCGTCTAATGTTAATTACCAGTGTTAAGTTAGTTTTGCTTCTCCAATGTTTCGTAGAGTTAAATTCCAATAAAATCAAATCTATTCTGCTCTTGCTCAAATGCATATCTATTTTCGTATTCAAAACAATTACATAAAATTGTGCATAACAATGTGCCATAAAATGATTTCCATCCACTAGGACTAGATATTCACAATGTAGTCGTAAATTTTTTTATTTTTTTCGTTGCTGCTAAGAATTGCGACAATTAATTTTTATAGATTAAATAAATGCAAAGGCTTTAAATCTCATTTTGTTTCATAAAAAAAAAAAGCGTCAATTCAAAAAATTGTGTTGGGGTGTTGGATTCGTAAAAAAAGAAAGAAGAAAATCGTTGATCCGTAAGTTGCATTATTATCAGACATTTTTGTGTTCGTCTACCAAAGTCGCAAACGCTGATGTGTATCACAATATTAAAAAAAAAATGTGTTTCTTATTTATACATAGTAAAGTCTAACGATTGATTTCGTGATAAATGTGTCACCGTCATAGAAACTCGTTTCGATTGTAACATTACCACTGGAAAGATGATTATTTATAATCAACGAGTAATTACGCAAAACAAACAACAAAAGATTAAAATCTTACTTTAGAACTTTTGCTGGCATCATTTGAGATTCGGGAGCAGCTTCTATTGTCGATTGCCATGTATTTGTTGTGTTTGGTCCAACCCATCCCATTTCAAAAAACCACTCTTCCATTATTCGACCTTTGAATAAAACCTAAAAATAAAAACTTTAGAGTGTGGACAATTTTGTTTTATGGGTGGATAATGACTTTTTGGTCAAGCCGAAAATTTTCCATTGCTTCAATAGTGCTAAAATTTATCTCTCTCGAGACCGCTCGCAGATCCAGTATTTTAATTGGAACCTTAGCTTCGTGTTCAATTTCCGGTGAGGAAAAGTCATTGCTAGATAGCCAAATAGTTTTTCCAGTATCAGCATCTCGCATTATTAACCAATTTCTACAAAATAACAATGAAACACAAAATTATACTAAAACGAATGGAATGTAAACATCCATCGACTTACATTTGAAATCCTTGTTGAATTCTTTCTCCCTTGGAAGTTGGAGCTGCTAATGTGGCGGATTCCATTTGTTAGATATAGAAAAAACGTTTTTGAAACAAATTTACTAGCACAGACACGTAATTGACTTAAAATAATTTAAAAAATGTATTTGTTTGTAAAATTCCTTACAATTACGATGATTGACGAAAAAAAACTCACTACACTACACTGACAGCCACGCATTGGATAAATTCTTGAGGGATATGTTCGCTATTCGCTTGCTCTCTGAACCACTTTTACACGAGTCATTTTCTGTCGTATGTCAAACAATTTGAGGTTATATTGTTTGTTGAATGAATGGAAGGCAGAAATTGTAGCGAATAGAAAAATATTTAATTTCGATTAAAAAATATGCAAACTATAAAAGGAAAATATGTATTTCAGGTAGGCGAAACATTTAGCACATATGATGATCTCCAACGCCGAATGGAGCTCCACAGTCGCGAAAGTTTAGTGTACTATTGGCGTCGGGATACACGTACAGTTAAGGGGGCCTTCATGAAGACCTCACGACCCATCGCCCAACAATTAAAGTATTACTCTGTACGGTATGCCTGTGTTTATGGCGGACAGAAATTTCGATCTCGTGGACAGGGACGAAGACAGACACCGTAAACATACCAAATATTTTATTTTTAAATTTATCCTTATTTATCTTGTTGATTCCTAGAACAATGCGATCAAATTGTCCTTCGTTTATTATGTTACGTGCATCGAAGTGTGGTCTCAAACTAGAAGTAATATCTGTGTGCAACGAACACAATCATGAAATATCAGAAGTGGCTAGCAAGTGTTTGCCACAAAATCGTAAATTGCCCGACGATGTTAAGGATGAGGTTTTACAGTTGCTTATGAAGAATGTGGATCGTGTAAAAATTATTGAATATGTCCGATTGAAAACAAGCAAACATTTAACGCAAAAGGATTTGCACAATCTTCGGTCTACGTGTAAGGATACATCACCATTAGATGTTAATGGTACAGAACAAACGTTGGAGGAGCAAGGTAATTTGTTATTAACAATTTTTCAGTTTTTATTATTGAAATTCCACCTTTATATGTAGAATACCAATGGGAAAATTCCGATATGACTTGTATTGAGAATTTACCCTGTGAATATACGGCAGCAGTTGATAGTCATCCGGAAAATGATATGGTAGTGGAAGTGAAAAATGAATTACCATACGATTGCGAATATGAATACGAACAAGAAAATGAAATTCTCGAAATGAACGATTACGCCAACAAAACTACAGAGAACAATTTTGTAGATTCACAAAATGAAGATCAATTTGAAACAATAACTGGCCAATATTCCAATATAATTGACGAGGAACCGTACAACACAGATGTTGATTATTTTAATACAGACAAATCATCTCCATTAAATATTGAAAAGCATTTAATGGACGAAGAGGCAATAAATGACACGACCCTGACGACAGCTCCAGATATTGTTGTAATTGGTAGTAGCAATGAAATCCCTTCTTCTCCGACAGTGACAAAAGTAAAGTTGCCAAAATATTTTCGCCCACTAATCCAAAGAGCCGAAAGGGAGAATCGTAAAATACACAAAAAAACGTCACACTGCAGTGTATGCGGATCGTCTTCGAAACTGTTTAAAATGCAAATTGAAGTACTAAAGGCACAAAAGGAGAAACTACTTGAAGAGACGCACATTTTGCGATTAACGAAAGAGAAGTTGACGGCCGAATTAAATTTACTAAGTGAGTTCAGTAGTAGTAATTGTAGTAGCACAACAAAATTAAATGAAATTTAGTAGAGAAATAATCCAAATTTAATTTAATTTAATTAAAAATAACGCCCACACTTAATATCTGCTATGGTTAGACAATGCAAACGCTGAATCTCGGATAAAAGATGCTTGTTGAGCATATTCCAAAGACGGGACATAATTTCGGCCATTTAGACATGGAGCACAACACTGAAGAGCTTTGACGATTTTGGACATTCTCCTTTTGCCACCTTTCTTTTTCGATGGAACTCCTGAACTTGATGACTCCACATCGATTTCATCTTCATCATCACTATAAACATTGTAGAGTTGGTGATAATTCGCACTTTCATCGTGATCAATTGGTTGTTCTATCTCGTCCTTGGATGCTTCTCCAGATGATGACAGTGACAATGTGGTTGATGCCAGCGATTGAACGCTTGAGGAATTCCGCAATGTTACAGGTGCATCCAAATTGTTATTTATTTGCTCCTGAGATCCACACATTTCACCTATTCCAGCGCGCTGCTGTGTATTTATCAACAATCGTTTAGCATCGTTGGCCTGCATTAATTCTAAACGCATCTGATCAATTTTCCGTTCAAGTTTGACCTTTTCAAAATTAGCCTCGGTTAAATTTAGGGCCGCCGATTCATAGCATCTTGTAAGTTCATTGATTTTACTTTCGTTTTCTTCGATAATTTTCTCCTTGTCCGACAGCACCTGTTTTAATAAATCCACATCCATTACCATATCTTGATGATGATCATTATCGGGCGATTTTTCTAGCGATGACAGTGACCAATAATGTTTGTGTTTGGGTAATTTCGATTTTTTACTTTGCAATTTCATTGTCTCAATGTATTCCTTAACTTTGCTCGGAACACGTTCGTATTTTTTCCTAAAATCTATATTCAAACCCTCGTACGATTGAGATTTTCTTCGTAGGAATGGTGCTTTCTTGAAAATTGACCGTCGTTTTGTTGCATCACCTTTATTGGCGACAGCGGCACAGTCCATAGTTATTGACGTATTGATACTTTCCGGGACTGGTGGTAGTGATGGCATTGAATCATCACTGCTGTTCGAATTGTATGCAAAATCTCTGGGAAATGTTTCGTCTTGTAAATTGTTCATTGTTTTAATTAGAAAAAATAAATATCGGAAATGTCTTTAAATTAAGTAACACAACAACAACAACACCACCATCAATCATCCACTACGAATATAAAGTTTTTTGTTATTTTCAAGTGCCATTTCTATTCGAAACGGGATTTTATAACGGTTTCGGGAGAGATACGAAGAGACGTGATAGCGATATGCAGTGGTATTTGTGTAAAAAAATGTTTCCATCAAAAGTTTTGGAGAACTTTACAAAAATAGCGAGCAGCTCATCTGTAAATGTAGGAATCCTCCGAAAATCAGTTCTTTACATAGTTTGGATATTTTTAATAAATCTTTTCGATGTATGTTCTGACTTTGGATTAAAACCAGTAAAAAATTATAGTCAGTTCAACTGACTATTCCTATTATACGTACATATAGTCGGTATGAAGATAAAAAATATGGAATTTTATTTTTTGGATAAAACTCAAAAGAGGTTGTCGAAGAAGCATCTTCAAGAGAAACTTTTGTTCTCCAGTAACAGTAATTGCTTATTTCGCCATTTAGAGCAGATTTATGTTTAATATGGGAAAAAATTAAATTTGGATGTAACATCACCTCCTATCTCCAGGTTGAATTAAGGGCTGTCGAGAAAAATTCTTATTCTATTGAGATTTAAGTTATGACTGGAGTCCATCCTGTATGTGCGCCATCTTAAATCGAAATCATTTAAGCCTGCGCGTACGATAAAATGGCAACTATTCAGCAATACAGCAGCGATTAAGTGCTTAGAAACTAAAAAATAATTCATACCAAACAAAGGATGATGAATTTAATTGTTCTTTTAATAATAAAAATCAAAAAATTCGTCATAATATTTGCGGTGTATATATAATAAGAATAACATTACTATACTTAAGTACTTAATGAATAAAATTTGATTTAATTTTCAGAAAGAGTTATAAATCAAGCATTTACGGCTTATCACAATTAACACAGAGAGTTGATCATCTCCGATGTGGTGCGGAAAATTTAAAAAAAAAAACCACCATAGAAAAAATTATTTTTTTTACACAGTGTGACGGGGGTGGGGGGAGCACTGTGTGATGTTTCATTGTATCATTTCTTAGAGTTTTTGCATTTCAGTTGCTTCCTTAAGAGTTTTTTTCGTTTTAATAATTTTCACGTACATTTGATCTTCATCGGTGATCAGGCGAGATTCGGTTAGATCTGGTTTCGATCGAATGAAAATCCTGTGAATAAAAATTTGATGATTGCTATTTTAATGAAGAAAAAAAATAATGTTAAGAACAAAACAACAACAAAAAAAACAGGTAGTAATTATAAATTACAAATTACAAACAAAAAAACATGCATTTTGTTGGTGTTGTAAGAAATTTTTGGTACGTACGTACGTAGGTCAACATTGTGTTTGTTTCTATGGCTGTGTGAACAAAGAATAAGAATAAATATCTCAAAGAGGTTCTGTTATCTTCAAAATTTATCGAAAGTATTAATCACTCCCCAAAAAAAAACAAGAAAGAGAAGTTAAAAGTGAAGTTTTTCAATAGAAATTGCGTTGTGTCAATGGCGTCTGGTGGTTTTTTTGAAATATTTTTTTAAAGTCCACTCCACCAGGAATCTTTTCAACCATTGTATGTCTTCCATCGAGTTTTCTGATATAGCTCCAAAGCTATACGAGATGCCACTTAGATAGAACACTAACTAATTTATGTTGTTAGTAATTGAAATTGAAAATTGTTTAGTTAGCACAAAAAGGAGATTTGTTTTAGATTTAGTTAAGACCAACCAAAAACTGCATGCAACTCATACCAAACCTTTTTTTGTTTTTTTTTTTTTAGTTTTAATTGTCTCTAACTCTATTTTGGGTATCTAAAATATGGCAAATATTTGTGTAGATTTAATGTTTTTCATTGACAGTGGTGGACGATGGCGATGCATTCGATCTCATAATGTTCCACCAGCTAAATAGAAATTAATAATAAATTGTTGTTGTTTTTTTTTTTTAAATAAATAAATAAAATACAATTTAGATGTATAGGAAGGAATTGTAGAAGAAAAGGTGTTTGTAACTGTGTAATTAATAACTTGATAAAAAAAATCGGAATCTGGTTCCATCATTAACATATTTTCATATCTCCCAGGATACCCCCTATTTGGAATTGTGCATAATACAAAATTATAAATTTAAAAGCCAATTAAAAACGTTACAAAGCCAATATCCTTAATATACTTACCCTCTCTTGTCATTATTCTACAGTCTAACACTCTTATTTCTAATTACTAAAGGTGGTGAACTGTTTTCCGAAGGAGAAATGTATTCGCAACATCTTCATCTAACTGCATCATTCCTCGTGATAATAAGCACGTCATAGTACGAACTCGAAAATATTTGTTGTTAAGCATGGGACAGCTGCGTTAGGATGAATTCAAAAAAAAAAATTCGATTGCGAAAATTCAATTAACAATAAAAAGTCCATATAGAATTTAGAGATGCATAAGTCGCATTTGAAGCTCTGAAGTATAGAATCGATCCGTACAGAATAGCTCTGTCGATTCTATTCCGTTTAAGTCTTGAACGTGGCGTGTGTTCAACACGAACTTGCTAAGAAAAAGGTTCACATCAAAATGTCGACAATATTAAGTTCCACGTATTCTAAAAATCTCAACCACCGCCAGACAATATACGGTCGGCTTATTTAAGATTTTCGAATTTGAGACTTTTTGTCGGCGATTTTGTTCTTTTGGAAATTTTGATTTATCAAAAATTTGGCTTTTTCCGAAATTTTAGGATGTTTCCATCCAACAGAACAGTGCCATTATTGGACAGCTTCCAAACAGAAACTAATCCACCACCCTTCCATCAAACAAATAATAATTAAAAACTAAAATTAGAATTGTGATGTAAAATAAACATAAAAAAATATATTTAATCAATACGTAATAATAATTTCTACTTACAAATATACTGAATTAGGTTATTAATACTACTAATTAATTTAGTACAAATTTGTGCGTCGATTGATTGATTAGTTATTATTATTAGTATATAGAATTCGTGCATGCATCTTGATCTATTAGTTTGGTGCCGAAAATAAATAAAAAACAAAACGAAAAATGTGCAATGAAAAAAATAAAAAAATAATTAGCATTTGGTTAGGTTCGCAAAGGTGTTCTAAGAAAACTGAAATCATAATAAAGAAAAAAAATCATAAAATAATCGAAAATGTTAAGAATAAAGTGCGCTAAGAAAAGATAAATAATTTTCTATGATTGTGCACATACCTGGACAATGTGGAACTGTTCGAATGACTGAAATTTGGTCGCGGTATATCCTCCAAACCACGATGCACCGAAATTGTATCCGGATCGAGATTTCCGCCGGAACCAATCAAACGAAGATATTCGGGTGTTTGCAGTGATGCCGCAGTTGGTTTTTTGTACAATTTCAGCAACAGTGACGAACAAACGACCGACACAGAACTGGCGGCCATTGCTGCCGATGCCATCCATGGTTCCAAAATTATACCAAATGGACTTAGGACGCCGGCCGCCAATGGTATGCCCAGCAAATTGTACATACTTGCAAATAGGAAATTCAGCCGAATTCGGCGTACTGTTCGTCGGGACAAATCTAAACAGGCAACCACATCAAGTAGATCGTTCTAAGGCACAATAACAAGGTTAGTATTGAACAAAATGACATAGAACCATCCGATTTCGGATAACTCACTCTCATTAAAACTACATCAGCTGCTTCGGCAGCCACATCTGTACCGGCTGCAATCGCAATGCCTACATCGGCTTGTGCCAATGCTGGACTATCGTTTACACCGTCACCAACCATAGCGACCCGTACACCGCTCTCTTGAATTCGTTGAATTTTCGCCACTTTATGCGATGGAAGAACTTCAGCAAAAACTCTATTAATTCCCACCTGACGTGCAATGCTAGCGGCCGTATTTTTATTATCTCCCGTCAACAATATCACTTCGATGCCCATCTTTTTCAGTGTGTACACAGCTAAATGTGCTTCCGGTTTCACCATATCCGACACAGACACCATGCATATTAATTGATTGTTTAGAGCGCACAGTATGGCCGTGTGTCCCATTGACTCCTCATCGGACATTTTACTGTGAATTTCTGGCGGCACCAAAATACCATTGCGATGCATCCACTCTCGGTTTCCAATCAAAACACTAACCTCATTTACACTTCCAAATGCCTCGTCGTTTGCGTCTCGTAGATCATCTATTTGTAATAATTGCTTTAGGTCGACCGCATTTTTCTGCGACTGTGTCAATTGTGGAACAATCTCCTCAATCGAAACGCCATTAATAAGAATTGCATCCGTTGAACCATTTTGATAGGCATTCTGATAGTTAATAATTTTTTCACTTTGTGAGGCCCGTTTTAAGGCATTCTCAAAATTCGAAACGGACACTTTGATGCCACATCCGGGTACCGACTGGAAATCCATACTTTTTCCAAACAAATCAACTTCAAGCATTTCTTTGACGAATTTCACAACAGCCGTTGCTATTGGATGTTCACTATTACTTTCGGCTGCACCAAGAATGGTCAACGCCCGTGCCAATGTACACACTTTAGGTTTGACAAGCATAATAATGCGAGACGTCATTGGCATTCCATACGTAATCGTTCCGGTCTTATCGAAAACAATCGTTTTCACTTTGTGCGCATTTTCCAATGGGCCAGCACCTTTCACCAGTACACCGTGCAGTGCACCAACACCGGTGGCTACCATTACGGCCGTTGGTGTAGCAAGTCCCAATGCACACGGACATGCAATCGCCAATACACTAATGGCACAACGAAAACCATAACTAAATATCATCTCTTCACGATTGAGACCATACTTTTCGGACGCCGACATTCTAAGATAGTCAATGTTAATGTAACCAATGATGACCCATGCGGTGAGCGTTAATGACGAAACGGCAATGACAAATGGAACAAAATACCCGGCTATTCTGTCGGCCAGCTGTTGTATAGGTGCTTTGGACGTTTGTGCCTCCTCCACAAGTCTTACGATTTGGGCTAATGTTGTATTTTCACCTGTGTGCGTAGCCGTCATCAATAGCAATCCATTTTGATTGATTGAACCACCGATCACAACGGAACCGGTTTTTTTGGCAACCGGCATCGATTCACCGGTTATAAGACTTTCGTCACTTGTTGAATTGCCAAAAATTACTTTACCATCAACTGGCACCTTACTGCCGGGAACCACTTTTAGAATGTCGCCACGTTGTACATAATCAACCGAAATTATTCGTTCCGAAATGATTTCAAATTCGTCCGTTACGGTAACAAGAAGTGCTTCGGTTGCTTTTAGTGATAGAAGTTTTGACAGTGCTTCGGAAGTTTTACCTTTGGCAACATGTTCAAGCCATCTGCCTAATGATATGAATATTAGGAGCATTGGCGGAGTATCGAAGAATGTTAACGGTGAAGTGTGTTGTTTTAATATCATGGCGGCCACAACAACACACACCGAATAAATATAGCTAATTGTTGTTGCCATAGCTATTAAAACGTCCATATTCGTTGATCCATGCTTAATCGCTCGATAGGCTTGAACGTAAAAATGCCATCCGCCAAAAAATTGGACCGGCGTTGACAGTACAAACATGACCAGGTTTTCAAGTGATAAACCGGGCAAAATTGTACAGCACATATTTTCGTGTCCGTGCACTTCCATTTCGATCATAAAATAAATCATCGCCACCATAGATGGTCCACCAAAAATTAACGAAATCAAAAAGGCCGTCCGCCATTTTCTAATTTCATGTTTATGTTCCAAGTAGCTGTGCGCCATTTTATCTTTGCTTGACATAAGCGTCGCCTTAAAGCCAAGTTCGTTAATTTTTTCGCAAATATGTCGGGCACCGGTTTTTTCAGTGTTAAATTTAAATTTGCCACGTTTCGTTGTTAACGCAACACCAGCATACGTTACGCCCGGTATACTGAGCACCGATTTTTCGATTTTATTCACACACGAGGCACACGTCATTCCGTTTATTTCGATTTCAATTTCACCTTCACCCGTTCCAGGTTCGTCAATTAGTTCGGTTGGAAAACCCAATTCGGTTATCGATTGGGCTATATCGCCCGGTTTAATTTCTCTAGAATTATATTTTACTTCAGCCTTTGCGGCCAGCAGGGCCACAAGAATGCTTTCAACACCTATATATAAATGATAGATAGATTTAGGGTCAACAAGAAGATGAACAGAATTTTTATTGATTCCGTGTCCAACTTACCATATAACCTTTTACAGTGTTTTTCAATAGCGACCACACAACTGGCACATGTCATGCCCTGTATGTGAAGAAAACATTTTTTTAAATCGTCATTTTTGACCGATTTCGTTTCACCACCAATTAAAACTAAAGATTGTGATATTGACTTCTTTGGAGATTTTTCTTAAATACAAAAAAAAAACATTAAAATTGCCCAGTTAAGTTAGAAAAAAAATATTTACCTTTCTGTTGAAAGTTTTCAGTCTTTTGTATTTCTATAACATTCGCTATAAATCCCATATCCTCTATCATTACAGCTATATCACTTGGATTTGTTACATTTTGTTCATATTGGACTGTTGCCTGTTGCCCCTCTAAATTTACTACAATACTAACGATCCCCGGTTTTGATGATATTGTACCCTCAATACTTTTAACACAACTCTGACATGTCATTCCTTCAATATGTATTTGTCCTTCCAAAACGTTCAACATATTGCTATGGCCCAACATTGTTTCACCGGCCGTATACGGACACTCAAAACCCATATCATCGATGTGTGTTGCTATTTGCTGTGGATCGGTTTGCGATGGATCATAATCAATGTAGCCAGCATTTTCCGTTAAAATTACTTTAATCGAAATGATGCCCGATTTGGTGATTATGTTACCTTCGATATTTCGTACGCATGATTGACATGTCATGCCAACGATTGGAAGACGAACGGTTGCGCATGGTTGATCTAGTAAACCTTCTGATTCACTAAAATCATCCATTTTGACCCTAAAAATTAAAAAAAAGAAGAAAATAAAAATGTTTCTTTGACGTCATCTGCATAATTAATGATATATTAAAAAATGTAAAGCATTTTGGTAAGGCACCTAAGATGGAGTCTTGCGGCACTCTAGATTCTATAGAATAAATGTTGCGTAGTACCAATTTGAACGTTGCTACAAACGATTCATGATTAATTTGATTGGAAAGTTATTTATGAAAAGAATTTTTATTTTGTCACATTTAGGTTGAAATAAGTACCTAGGTGTCAATAAAACGATAAAATATTAAACCGATAAGATTAAGATATATTTGTGTATATGTATTGTACAATATGTAAGATAAAATACCTAAGTAAATTAATTGTTCCATCGTCAATAACAAATTCCTCCTTTAAGTCATTCATTTTTTGTTAGAATTTAATTTTACATAAATAAATAATTTCATTGGTATTAAAAAAAAAAAAAAAAAAAAAAACAAATCTCTAATTATGATTGAAATACTTAATACTTTAAGATTTATGTTCCAGTTAAATTCACACACAGTAAATTTATCATACACAGAAGGCACACGCTTTAATCGCTAAATTGTGAACCTAATCGGCTTGAAATTCGACTTGTACTAACGCTTAACTACTATATACTCGTATAGTAGATAAGAGGACCAGTATTGGTAATTATGTACTCATGTACATATGTACATTAATGTATATAGAATATTTACTTGCTGATTATAAACTATGAAACTATTGTCAAAGAAATTTATCGACAAATGGTCGGCCTACCCACTACACCACTGTGTTATAATTTTTTTTTTTTTTTAATCAGCCACAATATGCAATTCTATGATATGACATGTAAGAATATATTCCAATAAAGATAAGAACCAGAGTGTTAAGCATTCATAGTAAAATTCTAGCAAGAATTGTTTTTTGTTGTTGTTGGTGTTGTACAAATCTTAAGAAAACTATTAATTTCTTTAAGTATAGATGGTGATATCGTATCGTATTACAAGTTATCATACCCTGAAATGGAAACTAGAAAAAAACCACATGCCAAATATCGATACAATGGGCCCTGATATGTGGAAATGGAATGGAACCAGAACTAATGTTTGAGAGCTTAGGTTCGTCCAGCTAGTATCTACAATTTTAGAACAAATCCGCATGCGATGTTTAATCTCTAGATCTAGAATCTAGAGCTAGACTATCAACTAATAATAGATGTAAGGAATTTTCCGAAAAAATTGCACATTTTGGTTTCGAATTGGGAAATTGTCATTGGTCAATACAATGAGGGAAGAAGGAAGGAAATTGAATTAGTCCGCATATTTTGGTTCTGGTCATTGCCCTAGAACAAGTATTAAGTCAGATACAACTTAATACTCCATAAAAAACCCAAAACAATGGCAATATGAACGTGACATTCTAATTGGTTCTTCCACTTAACAACAATATGGAATCAAAACTATCACATGTAGTAATGTAGCTGGTTCAATATGAACATAAATAACATGAATTTCGAACGGAAGTAAATAAGAGAAGCACCACATTTGGTTGGTCAGATAATATTAACTACGAACAAAAATAAAATATTTTGAACATCAACCAGAGATCATTTCGATCATCTGTCCGATGAATTTTAATCCTAAAACTATCTGAACAGTGCAACTAGCCCTACCCTACAGATGATCATCTGTGCATTTTCACATGGATTAATTTAATTTTCCTAATGACAAAACAAATAATTTCCTCTAGTAAACATCAATTATCTTAATTTTATTGTAAACGTCGGCGAAAGAATTACAAAAAAAAAAAAAATTACGCCAATTACAAACAAAAATATGTTTTTTTCTTTTGTTTAAATTAATATCGGCAGTACATAAATTAATTGTTCATAAATACCACCTAACCAAATATTTTCTTGTAAGTATTGAACGAAAATTATCGCAATCTACTTAAAGTAAACTGCCTAAATACGAATTAGTATTTAAATATTTGCGTTATATACTCTTATCTTATCTTTATTTATATTAAGAAGTTATTTATATACTTTGTAGAGTGGAGCGAAATGAAAATGTTGAAAATTTCAAAATTTCCGAAGTGGGTAACCACTATTATCGATGATGTAGTTTTGCTTGTCTCAGGGATCAGGGAACACTATTTCTCGAATTCCATACAGTTTCCCATCAGGCATTTCCGAGACAAAATAGGGAACGGCAAAGCTAATCACATACATTATCCGATGATCGCCATAGAATTTAGTCTAGAATCAAATGCCACATTAAGTAAAATTAGATTGTAACAGAGGATTGCCTTCTAGTAGTTAAAGGGAAAAAGTTGCCGTTGCCATTGCCATTGCCAGTGAGCGAGGTTTTATCCGAATTATCTAGAACCCGTAGAAGGGGCCGTTACCACATGGCAAAGCTGGAATGAACATATGATTTCACTTATTTAGTGATTAGAAATTGATTTGCACGTTGCCATATGTCAACGCTGGGACAATTCGGGTTAAGATCGAGTGGGGCTTACATATATGTTAATTTAATGAATTTAGTCTCCTTTTGTTGTTATTAATGCACGCGAGAATCGTTAAGCATGCAGGCGCTTAAATGTAGAATATAGTACTGCACTTAATTAATTAATTAAGCGCCATTTTATCCAGTTGAAACCAATTAAAAACTAAATATTTTATCTAATTCATAATTCATTTTATTTGCTTAAAGTATTAATAAATTGGCATTAAATACAAATACACATACACATAAACACACATACACACACACACACACACACACATCTCTTACCATAAATTATATTGGCAAAAAGGTAAAAATTCTTATTTGGGAATAATTAAAATATTTCTCAAAGTTATTGTTGTTGTTGTTGTACATTTATGTATGACGTATCACAACACTTTAGCAGTTTAGTATTTAGTTAAAATATTTTCCAAAAACTGCAAAATCCAAATTTTGGATAAATTTATTCACCCCTCACTATTCAAAATTGATTAAATTGAAACAAAAAAACAAAAAAAAATTGGAACCACAAAACTTAATCCACCAATATTTCCAACAAATCGCAAACAAAACACTGCCAAGAGTTTGGTTGGAACGTAATCGTGTATCGCTTCAATGGAGAAGTGAATGGGAAAAAAAACAACAACCAAACAACTACAATGTTGGAACAAACGTACAATAAAAAGTCTCAATGGATTTTAAAAGTCGACAGCATGAAAGACCCGTCGTCATATACCCATAGGCCCATTATGGCAAGAAGAGCGAAATGGAGAAATCTTTATGTTTATGGGGTTTTGCTTGTATTCGTTTGTTTGTTCACTTCACATACAATAAGAAATCGTATTTTGTAGTTATAAATATATTTATTTTCCATTCAAGTTTTATGATATTTTAATGTACGTATGATGCTCGTATATCTTTGGCTAGTGTGTGCCTACATAATGGTGCAGCCACACAGCCTTTTGTTGTAAATTATTCCAGTTAGACGATAAAAGTTATTATTCATTAAAAAATCATTCATTTCAATTCTATATGGTAAGAAAAGTTTTCATTTATTTTACCTATGGGCATTAATCCCCAAAAAAAAGTTCCAGATGTGTCATGTCTCTGGATATCTTCAACAAAAAAGGATGTGCTTAGTATAATATTGACAAATAATTAATACACACGGCAAAATACTACAGTCGTTTAGTTGGTTACGTTAATTGAAAGAGATTTTCTCCAAAATATGGTCCCCCACCCCAACAAACTCAAAAATTGGCAGTACAAAATTAATTGATCCTTTGAGACTAGTTGACAGTCTGAAAGTGACATTAGATTTCAGAACAGTAAATTAAAGCTAGCTAAAATGGCGCACGGGTTGTATTTGATGAGACTGCATAACAAAATGGCTAACTTTTCGGTTTCGTTTTTTTCCACCTATAACAGGCACGAAGGACTTTACAAAGCCTGTGTCAAATATATTCGTGCGTGATTGTCTCAAGTCAGATGGTCAGATGATCAGTCCAAATTTAAATTGAACACAAGAAGAAGAATATGGAATTAAAGTTCATTTGGCAATTCTAACTTGACTACAGAATTTAAGGACGACAAATTTTAAAAATCTATAAAAATTATATTCAAGACAAACATTCAAAATATATACAAATAAGAAAAAAAAACTAACAAACGAATTAAATCGTATCTTCAGCCACTTCCTCGTAGTCCTTTTCTAAGGCGGCCAAATTTTCGCGAGCCTCATCAAATTCGGACATTTCCATTCCTTCATTAATGTACCAATGGACAAAAGCCCTTTTAGCGTACATCAGATCAAATTTATGATTTAAACGACTCCATGCATCAGCGATGGCTGTTGTTGATGCCAACATTGATACACCACGTTGGACTGGTGCCAAATCTCCGCCGGGTACAGTATACGGAGCATTATAGTTAATTCCGATTTTAAATCCAGTTGGACACCAATCAACAAATCGAACCGTATTTTTCGATTTTATCGCTGCAATAGCACTGTTCACATCCTTGGGCACAACGTCACCTCTGTATAGAACGCAACATGCCATATATTTGCCCGAACTTAAGTCACATTTGACCATTTGATGGCCCGGCTCAAAGAGGCTAGAAGTAAGATCGGCTACTGTTATTCCTTCATGATTTGCTTTCTCCAATGGAAGTACTGGCGCATACGAAGCCAATGGAAAATGAATGCGCGGATACGGAACAAGATTTGTTTGAAATTCGGCCATATCAACATTGAGCGCTCCGTTAAATCGTAGCGAGGCTGTAATACTTGAGACGACTTGACTAATCAATCGATTTAAATGACAATACGTTGGTCGTTCGATGCATAACTTTGATTGACAAATTTCATAAATTGCCTGATTGTCCACCATAAATGCACAGTCCGTTCGGTCCAATGTGCAATGTGTGGTTAAAATGGAGTTATATGGCTCAACAACAGCTGATGCAATTGTTGGCGATGGATAGACGACAATTTCCAATTTAGACTTTTTCGTAAAATCTTCGCCCAGATGATCCAACAAAAGTGCCGAAAATCCCGAACCAGTACCACCGCCAAACGAGTGAAAGAGAAAAAAGCCCTGTAGACTATTTGATTGTTCGGCCATTTTACGAATATTGTCTTTTACCTGGCCAATCAATTGCCGGCCAACCGTACTATAGCCACGAACAAAATTATTCGCAGCATCCTCTTTGCCATTGATCATCTGATCGGGATGAAAAAGATCTTTATATTTACCAGTGCGAACCTCATCCATAACGGTTGGTTCCATATCGACAAAAATCGATCGTGGCACAATTTTGCCACATTGTGTTTCGGCAAAAAATGTACTATAGCAATTATCGACATCGGCATTGTCATTTTTCAAATTTCCATCCGGCAAAATTCCGTGCTCCAGACAATACAGTTCCCACGTTGTATTTCCCAATTGAACGCCAGCTTGTCCAATATGAACGGAAATGGTTTCTCGATGAACAAAACCCATTTTTAGAGATTGTAAAAACTTTTAATTTATTTCGAATTTCAAAATTTAATTTAATACAAAAATTTTTAATGTTTGCTAAATCCTGGTTGGAGACTTTCTGAAAAAATCTTTGTTGAAAATGAACAAAATTAAATTTCATGGCAAAAACGATTAATTTGATTTCGATTTAAATTCAAGTGTTTTTTTGATTTTTGGATTATTTCTGGTATATCGCCCAGCCCCCTCTTTTTTAGGGTCACCCGTTAGTAAGGGAAATTTGACCATCTTATAGCTAAGATTGCAATGATTTTTCAAAGCTTCATTATTTTTGTTCGTTATAGTGACGAAAGAAATTCCATTCGATTTTTCTCGGATTTATTCTTGACATTTTAGAAAAATGGTTAGATTTCAGTCAGCCTTATAATTACCTATATATAATTACCTATTACAAATATATATATATATATTATAAAGCTAATTAACTTAACTGTTAGGTCGACATTTTCTAATTTCCGTTTCAAATTGCGCATTACTCACACACACTTTACAGGGTGTTTATCAATCTTTAATCATTTTCATGATGATTTATTGATCATCTTCTAAAATTTGGTAGGTACAGATTTTTGTTGGACGTGTGGGGGCATGATGTAAAAATAAAAAATCGCGTGTAGATTTTGTTTTGTGGCAGCACTGACCAGACACGACGAAGAGGACAAAAAAAAACCCGAACTAGTAGATAACCGGACACGGAGTACTACATAAAGATAATTATATTGTGAGCAACAAGTTACGGTGAATTATAAATAACCAAAGTGTTCTGCTAGTAATGAATACGTGAGTCGCTGTAATTAACCAGTAATAAACAAAGTGTTTGTACACAGACCAGTGCCATATAACTGTGGCTATACACGTGTACCAAAAACAATGTGTAATAACAAAGTCAGGTAATAACAGTTTCAATCAATAGACCCGAAAAATCTTTGCCACTTAATACAAAATCGAACATTTTATAAATTTCCCCCGTGACTATATACGTAGGTCTAATTTATGGGGTGCGGTCACTGAGCATTTTTTTTTTCATGACTCCTTGAACCCAAAATTCAAATTTATGACTTCCATGACCACCCTGTTAAATAACAAAATTATAGAAAACACAGAAAATATATTTCCGAACGCAAGTGGCTAGCTGGATGTAGAAAATTGTTATTAACTGATAATTAATCGCTGATAAATTTCTGATTAACGTTGACATCATGTCAGTATGCCAGTATTTACTTGTCTCGTATGTTATGTTATGTATGTATATAGGGCCCGGAAAAGTAGAGGCTTAAAAACTGTGAGCTTAGCGCTCTCTAAATAGAGGCTACAAATATTTTTAAAAAAAGTCCAAATTGAATGTAAATTTCTTATCAAAATAACTAAAAAGCAATAAAAAAAAATAATAATTGAAGGAACATTTAATTTCAGTCGTTTAAATAATTATAAAAAAAAATTAATATTTAATATCTGTACTTAGGTACCTACAGACAAATTATTTTTATAGCGCCGCATTTCACTGTACAATTAAGTGTTTCTTTTTTAAGTATTCCACAGAAAAACTAAGTTCGCTAAAAAAAATTGCTGAACTTACATTTTCACTATATTTGGCAGTAAATTTGAATACTTTTTTAATAAAATAAAAAAAAAATGGCAAAAATAGAGATTAATAAGGAAAAATACAGAAATAATCGTGTTAGAGAATTAAAAATAGATACGAAAATAGTGGTTTATACCGAAAATCGAGAAATATAAATTTATAGGGGAAAGAAATAAAGAAAACAGTGACAAACAATATTATGTAGGTTTATTTGCATCAAAAAGACTAAGAACAATTTGATATCAAAAAAAGAAAAGTTTATCATCTACTTTTCCGGGCCCTAGTTATGTACTTAGTGTAATAATATGTAATAGTTAAATATGAATTTTATTATGCAATTAATAGAAATAAATTATATTATTATGGTTAGGTCCAGGTCGACAAATATTTTGATCAACGCACCACACCACACTCTCTTGAAATATCAGATACAGATTTACTTTCACAATCATTTCTAATTACTTAATGAACTAGTTTTACGGATACAATTGTCTCGAATAACAAATATAAGTAAATAGGTACATGTTCAATGGTCATATGTACAAAGTTTTGTATTTTGTAACCATTAAGTGACCCTGATAACGACATATTAACTTGACTGTATAGTCAAATAGTATAGTAAATGACGTAATTAGATAAAAATCCTGTTTATTCTAATAGATTTTAAATAGTCTATTGATTAGAACACATCCAATCACAACTGGATTAAAAATTAAAAAAAAAAACTATGATTGACTAATTCTTTGTGCTCCCAGGAAGGCATATTTGGAGGACGAGTTACATTCTTTTTGCATTATTGGCTGGACAACAAGATGGTATTTGGGTATCTGCTGACAATACAAGTCATTCCAGGATCATTCCAATTTTGAATCTGCTAAAATGACAATTACAGGGTAGTGCAATTATCGAGTCTACACTGTATATATTTAAATTAGATAGCCAACTTGTTCATTGGGACTTGTCATTGTATTCAACGTTGCTATTAGGGTACATTAAAATTGCAATAACAAATCAAAAAAAAAAAAAAAAAATCACGATTAAGTTTTTGTTCCATTCTTATCTTTAAATACATTAAGTCGTGATCGGACAGGTAGTCAAACATTGCAAGTATACTAAAACTAAAAATTGCACGATAACATTTCTACCAACAAAATATTGAGATCTGATCCCTATTTCTTTAGTTAATTAAATATTTCTGTTATTGATCCAAAAAACAAAAAAAAAGTCCACATCCTACCCTATTGGAGAAGAACAAAATCCGAGATAATAAAACATTGTGGACCCCAGTCGATTTTATATTATTTTTAACATTTTAACTATGCTTTTTACTGATTTTTAAACTTTTTTTAAATTAAGAAAACAAAAAATCACCTTTTCTTATTCGTATCATTATTAATAAGCCGTTTATATCGAACGTAACGTTTATTGTTTCCTTTTAAAAAGTCCATATTTCACTCAGGATATAATCGCACCAAATTATTCACAAATTTCTCGTATAAATTGATTTTTAAAAACAAAATGATTTTTTTTTTTTAAATTTATTGCTATTGATGGAATAGAAAATCACAAAATCCACCATCCATCACCGACAAAATTTAAAAAGCAACTAAATACTGAAATGAACACACGGCAATGTCGATTTCTATTGTAATACATAATCTCTAAATACTATACGCTGAATAATACTGAATTCTGTCTTTCTGTCTTACTCTATTGGGCATATGATGATGATGGATGATTAAAAAAAAAATCCTTAATTAAGCGTATGGATTAAAAATATTTTTTATTGGCTTAAAAATGTATTAATTCTGTTAGTAATTAAAAATAGTCGAATGTAAACAAAGTGATAAGACAAATGATAAGATTGTATCGAGAATTCGTTATGTATTGTTTGTACTACTCTCTCTCTCTCTCTCACTATCTACGCTCCCTACGTTCCAACGATAAATAATATACTATGAGAAATTCATTTGATTTTAATATGTGAGTACATTTTACATAATATTGGAATCTCTTCTTGTACACCCGGAGGTTAAATGATCGAGTGTGGGTGTAGTTTAAGTGTGTGGGCGACATTTCTCAATGCTTCAATGCTAAAAGTCCAACTGAGGGTGGGTAAATAGAGATGTGATGCTATTTTTAGATTAAATTGCGTTTTCCCTGGAATATATATTATTATCATCATTTGATGGGGAAAATATTTCGTATTTGATGGGTTAAATAATGAAATATTTATTACTTTGAGCTATATTTAATCATTAAGAATTTATTGTCGTAAAATTAAAATGTATAGATATCGGATTGACTTTGTCTAATTATGCACGTTGGTTACACAAAATGTTTAACGAAATTAGAAAATTCCTGTGATTTACAGCATTGAGAATACAGATAAGCTGATTAGATTTTGAAAATGAAAAAAGGAGGACGGTTAGACCAAGCATTTGCCTAAAAAAAAGAACAAAGGCAGAGAGAATTACCATTGTAAACTGAAGAGACACCTAAGGAAGATAGGTTTGGAAGAAAGCGGCACGTTCAGGTACTGTCAAGAAGCAGAAGAAACCGCAATACACCTACTTACAGAATGCGAAGCCCCGAAACGATCATCTAAATACACTGAAGATTCTAAAATTCCTAAAAAAAACTGGACTTGAGGAGGTACTTTATGTAATTGAGTGGCTCCATGAAAATAGAAGTAAGTTGTGGGGCACAATAGATCTAAATACAGGTGGAGTGAAGGAGGACAATCCTCCTCAAAAGAGGACGTCTAGTCAGCTTACCTAATGGAAATATTATCTTAGTCTTATAGAGCGATTAGTCTATGTAGAAAATTTGCGGGAAAAAACTCGGCGCGGATCCAGATATAATGAATTATTGTCAAGTCTCGCTGTCATGTTCAACCACTGTACTAGGAAATCGTCTAATAAATCCTGAAGGAAAACAGAAATAATAAATGGTGTCTTAAGAGATGCTCATATTTTAGATATAGTCAATTGAAAGACGGCTGATTTGAATTGAAATATATGCAATGTCAGCCATCGGGTCATCGGAGTCCACAAAACAATAATACTTAATGTAAAAATTTTAACAAATTCAAATATCGTACGGAAAAATTAATTTTCATTTGAATCAATGATTTAGAAAACATAATAAATGTCCTAAACATATCAAATCCATTATTCGTAGTCTTTTTGGGCATTCATTGTTCAAGGTAGACTAAATGTATAAACCTTCACGATTTTTATTTGTTTGTTTTTTATCGCAACTACCTACACACCATATGTAAGTTATTTATCTAAGTACATTACGGATGCGATAACAACGGAGCACCTTACCGATTGTTTATTTTAATAAACCTTTTTTTTTAATGATATATATATTAATGATTGTGTACACTGTACACAATAATAATAAAACAAAAGAGATTACTCACAGTTTTTTTGTATCAACCGCCGCATTCTCTGGCAAGGTAGTGTTTGCGGGGTCCAAGGCGGAGTCCCCGTCTCCAAGTTCCGTAGGCTGTTCTGGAATGATCAAATGATATGAAATACATTAATTTTGAGAACGATTTGTCATTATTTACCAGCAACTGATTCATTTTGTTCCATATTAATTTAGATTTAAGTTTTCTTTATGATTTGAAATTAGTTACTGAAATTTTATCCATAACAAAGAAATTGCCTTATCATACTGACAATATGTTGGATTTATTTTAGTCTATCGGCATCTCACACCTATTATATTTGCCGCACAATAAATATAATTAATTTGTTATACTATTTGTTTAATTTGAATTTAAATTTAAATTTAAAAAAACACAAAATACACAAACCAAATTTTGAATTAGAATTTTATTGGGATGTGTAGTAGATTTAGATACTCACTCACGTATATAAACAATCAGATTCTACCGAATGGCATTCTAGTTACTAATTAAGGATTAATTACAAATTGCGGACTACACGGATAACAATTTTTAGCAACTTTTAATTAAAAAAAAACTCGAAAATATTTATTTACTTAGTTTGACAGCGGTAGAGTCCGCACCAATAACATTTTTCCCGCTCTTCATAGCACTTATATCAATCTACATGTCCCTCTCTAACTGTCTCAAGTTCTACAGACGTCGATGTCTAATCTTAACTCAATTCGGACTGTTTCATTTTCGCTTATTGATATGAAGTATTCTTCGCGTAAATTGGTAGGAGGACGTTTTTATTTGACGACTTTTGTTTCGCCCAATTTAAATAAAGTATCCCGGGGATACCCACGAATCACAATAGTATCAAACTTGCACATCCAATATTTCGGATTTATAAAAATGGCGACTTAAACATTTTTCTTTTCCGAAAAAATGGAATGAATTTTTAGTTTAGTGTCTTTAAGTTGCCTATTCTGTAGTATGACATTTTGAATTATAGTGTTTTTGACGTCACACAAGAAAAATGATATGGCGCCGCGACGATGAAAAAGTTTCGTCTCTCAACATTTTACATTTGTTTATAGTTTAAAACTTACTTCTAGTTGTTTATAATTCGAAAAATAGTTTAATTTACCAAATAACGGGAAATAATTTAAGTTTTTACAATGTTAAACTATAGCAATATGATGCATGCGGATCAATTTCGTAAGGTTGAATCGTATTCACCAAAATCGTCTCCGAGAGGGGCTCGATCGCCCGTTGTGGCAGCACGTCAAGATTCATCGGGAACATTGAAAACAACCATTTCATTAGGAAAAAATCCATCAATCGTTCACAGTGGTCCATTCTATTTGATGAAAGAACCCCCAGGTATAATTTTGCCATTCCTTCCTTACGTTTTTTTTTTTACTTTTTTCCTCTTTTTCGTCCATCCATAATGAACAAAAATTTTCATTGAAATTAGTTGTTTTAGGAGAATGTGAACTAACTGGGGCCACCAATTTAATGGCATATTATGGATTAGAACATTCGTACAGTAAATTTAGTGGTAAAAAAGTGAAAGAGCAACTATCATCGTTTTTGCCAAATCTTCCTGGCGTCATCGATGGACCCGGACAATCTGATAACAGTTCACTGCGTAGTGTCATTGAAAAACCACCGATTGGCGGCAAAGAATTACTTCCATTGACCAGTGTTCAATTGGCTGGTTTTCGATTACATCCCGGTCCATTGCCCGAACATTATCGCTATTTGAATACGACGCCCACACGAAAACATAAAAATAAACATAAAAAGCATAAACACAAAGATGGTACAATGCCCCAAGAAACGTCACTTATGGGTAGGAGGAATTTGTTGTTGTTTTATGAAGAAAATATTTAAAGAAAAAATTTTTTTTTCTTTTTTTTAGATCCAAGCCTTGATACTCATGAAAAGAAACACAAAAAACAAAAGAGACACGAAGATGACAAAGAACGGAAAAAACGCAAAAAAGAGAAAAAGCGAAAAAAGCAACGGCACAGTCCCGATCACCTAGGCGGATCATCACTACCGCAGCAACCGTCAATGTTCTAAGTATTGTAAAAGGATTTTTATTTTTAATTAATGATATTTGATTTTAAGTTTAATTTATATTTAAAAATGTAAACAAAAATATTTAATGTTAATATTAAACTTCAATTCTAATCACGAAGAATCGATCACGGATCGGGCAGTTATTATTTTCTTGGTTTTTTTCTGCCTTTTGTTTTCTCCTTTGCTGCCGCCGCTCGCTTGTCTTTCTTCATACGTAGATCGACCACCTTAAATCGTCCCTTAACACCTTGTGGACGTCGAACCCGTTTACTGGCCATATGTTTTTTCGATACAACGTACGTTATTTCCGGTTTCTTTTCGTCTTTAGCCTTTTTGTACAATCTGCGGATAAAGAAAATAATTACAAAATCAATTTAAAAAACGAAAATCTTAAGAATGAACAAACTTTTTCAATTGTCGCATCTTTTCCTGGGTACTCGAATCGGCATTCTCCAGTACCGCTTCGGCCTTTTTCTTTGCCTTTTCAAACCGTTTCAGGGCACGACGCTTCTTTCGTGCTTTCGCTTCCATCACCTTTTTAATCGGTCGTATATTCAATTCGTCCAATTTTTTACTATACTCGTCGACCAGTTCCTTTGGAACTGGTGCTTCTTTACGCATATTTAGGGCTTCATCTTTTACAAACCATTCGGGTAAATTTTCATCACTGAACGTATATCGATTCCATGCCGAATCGATAAGATCCCGTTTTGTTCGGCGGCCTTGTGCCATTAGAGCGCCCAGTGCTAGTTCCTCTTCATTTAGACGGATTTTTTTCTTTTTCTCCACCGACACAACTTCGTAACCACTTGTTCCGCCCACTTTCTCAACAGTTTTGCGTTCCTCCTCAACCAAATCATCGTCGGACATTTCGCTACTGTCACCGCTCGATACGTTCCCATCATCATCTTTGTTATTATATCTAGCACGTCGTTTCGCCTTCTTGCCCAACGGCTGCTCCGGTTTTTTCACTTGTTCGCCCAACACTCGGACACCTTTCTCCTTGTACTCATCCGCTAATTTGTCCAAATCACCATCTTCATCGGCATCGCCATCAATCTCCTTCAGGTTATCCTTCTCGAACCACAGTTGTACCCGTTGCTTTCGTTTCGTATCCTTATCACGATTATCCAAATCGGTTAGCAGAGGATTTTCACTCTCCTTCTCCACCATACGGGAGGGTCGTTTCTTTTTCGGTTGTTGGTCATCGTCACTAAATCCCAAACCTTCATCGCTTAGATTTTCACTATCATCATCCGAATCAGCGTCATCGCCATTGTTATCATCATCATCATACAGACCGTCGTCATCCAGGTGAAAATCTTCCTTTTGATATTTCGTAAATTTTGGCTTAAATTCATCATCATCGGGAATGTCTTCGTCGGCCAACATATCCGGTGTCAGATCTTGTATATTATCCAAATCGGCTATGCCACGTATATGACGTAAACTAAAAACTTCGTGATCCTCTTCTTGGGGTCCCGCATCACCTTTTATTACCATCTTTAGGTTGAGCTTTTCATTGAGTTTTTGTCGAGCTTTTTGTACCTGAAAGGAGAGAGATTTTGATTAATAAAAAAAAAATCTCAATTTCTAAGATTCCCATCTATTTACCTTTTTCTTCTTTCGTTTATCATCTTTAACTTCTTCCATTTGCAAATCGGCAATGTGTTTCTCCAATTGATCAAATTCCATTTCATCAATATCCTCCTGAGTTAGTTCTTTCTTCTCCACTTCAGCCTCAACCGCCTTAACCTCTTCCTTCGGATAAAATTCGGCTCGTAAATGCTTCCACCAATTCAATAAAAGTTTCAAATCTTTTCGGCCCAAAACTTTAATATCCTTACAGCACTCCTTAATTTCGTCCGTAGTTTTTGGATGATTTCCAATTTTGGCATCGTCAAAAACAATTTCACCAACTCCCTGCAAAGCGGACAGGCCACTTGTGTTCTCGATAAATTTCGACACCAGCAATGGTTCACGATGCAGAAAATCACTTTCTGTATATCCTTCAGCTTTGATTCGTTTCTTTTCCGGATGCAGAAGGCTCGTCTTCTTCGTTTCCAATTCCAATTCATCGAACACATATTTGGGATCAAAGAATTTCGGATCAATTTTATCGGGAGCAATATAATATTGGCAGACAACGAAAATTTCGGCTGATTCCTTTCGTGACGCTGACGGTTTTGTGGCATGGACTTTTTTGAAAAGTTGCTTCAATACCCACAACAGTGCATTGTAATCTTTCGAACGGAATACTTTTGTAATAAACCAACCACCACCCCGAAGAAATTGTGTTGCTAATTTGGCGGCCGTTAGTGTTAGACAAATTTGTTGGTAGGCATCAAATAACCAATTTTTTCCTATATTTGGTGCACCATCGTGCAGGACAACGTCCGCCTTCCACGTTTGAAGTTCCTTCGTTAGGGACTGTTTACATTTGTCGGTTGTTATGTCTTCGATCAGTGAAATACATCCGGAAATTGCACGAATTGGATACAAATCAACACCAATCACAATGCTCGATACTGGCATATTCTCTTTGGCTACCTGCATCCAACCACCGGGCGCTGCACATAAATCAATGCATACTTGGGATTGTTGAAGGAATCCGAATTTTCTGTTAAGTTGAATAAGTTTGAATGCGGCACGAGAACGAAATCCTTTAGGGGGGAAAAATAAATAAATAAATAATGTTGAGAGTGCCGGTGTCCTGGAAAATTATCTGTTTCCACCCATTTAAAATTTACCTGTTTCTTTGGCTAATTTGTAAAATTTGTCTTTCCTATCTTTTCCGATTTTGGTCTTTTTCCCCATTTTTATTGCTACGTTGAATTCTAATTATATTTAAATGATATTTTTACGTGGAAATTGGAAAATCTCTTTTTTTCCTCTTTAAATTGAAACCATACAAAAACAACACGTGTGAGAAGTGTCAGTTATTTTTACAGCAGTGTTGCCAACAGGAACTATTTTCGAAAATCTACAGAGCAATGTCAAATTAAATGAAAAAACCTAACCTCACTTTTATTTTCAAAAGTTGCTTTAAAAATAATATAAAATAAAGCAAAACATATTTATTATGATAAAGTATAACAAGCTCATTAGATTTCTTCCGAAATTCGCCTCATACTGCACCTCCAATAAAGTGAATTTATTTTTTTCCTTTATTTAAATCATTTTTTTGTGTGGAATATTTTGTTCTTTAATTCCAGTCCAAATGGCCAAAAAAAATCGTATCCGGTGTACAACCAACGGGTGCTCTGCATATCGGTAATTACTTGGGAGCAGTCAAAGGTTGGATAGATCTACAAAATGCTGGCGAGAATGTTTCCTATTTCATTGCGGATATGCATTCAATAACACTTCCGCAGGTAATATAAATTTGATTCAAAACAATGTAGTTATCCTCATTTCTCATTTATAATAATAATGAAATGAAATAATAAACAATAAAGAATCCAACAGAACTTAGACAAAATACATTACAAATGACCGCCACTTTATTGGCCTGTGGTATTGATCCCGAAAAATCGACAATATTTTTACAATCATCTGTTAAACAACATGCAGAACTGTGTTGGATTCTTGGCTGTTTAACGACAATGGCACGATTGGCTCATTTACCTCAATACAAAGAAAAATCTGGCAAAGTAAAAGATATTCCATTGGGATTATTTGTCTATCCAGTCTTGCAAGCTGCTGATATTCTTATATATAAGTAACTTATTTTTAATTTAGTTGATTTATTATCTATCGTTAGTAATAGTGGAATTATTTTTAGGGCTACACATGTTCCCACCGGTGATGATCAGGTACAACAACTTCAATTAGCCCAGCATTTAGCAAACATTTTCAATTATAAATTTGGCGACACATTTCCAATATGCCATGGAATGATTGCAAATGATTCAAGTTCTAGAATTAAATCATTGCGAGATCCTACGAAAAAAATGTCCAAATCCGATCCGGACGCAAAGAATCGAATTGTACTGACCGATCGACCAGAACAAATATTAGAAAAAATTAAAAAAGCATTAACCGATTTTACATCAGCCGTTACATATGAACCGGAAACGAGACCGGGTGTAGCAAATTTATTGTTTATTCACTCGCTGATGGCTGGATTGCCTATTGAAGAAATTTGCTTGCAATGCAGAGACATCGATACAGGAAAGTGAGTAAAGCCAACTCCTACTTTGTACTCTTTACAGTAGGTAATTCGTTTAATTACAGATACAAACTACAAGTGGCTGATGCTGTGATAAACCACATTAATCCAATTAGATTGAAAATTGAGGACTTTATGAAGCATCCGGATTATTTAATTTCAATTTTAATTGATGGTGGACAAAAGTCTAGTGAAATAGCCGAAGCAACTATTGCTGAGGTCAAAGAAAAAGTTGGACTGGGTAGTAATTTACTTAGTGGCCATCAGTTACTCCCAAACCACCTGAAAACAGCATCTTTAAAAGATTAAATGTTTTGTGTCTGCTGCCTGCTGACTGGCGAGAAGTTACGAGATCTAACAAACTTTTCATGCTTAATATGTTTATAAGCGGAAGTGCTCTTAAATTTGCTTTGTAGTAAAGCTAAACATAGAAATTAATTCATTTTAAGTTTACTGAAATTAATTCTTGAAAGTAAATTAAAAAATAAATAATTTTAAATTTGAATAAAATCATTTAATTGCATTAAACGCACTCACAAATAATTTTTAACAACATAGAACGTAGCGCCATTACTTTATAGTTGTGAAAATTGGCATTTAAAAGTTCATGTGGTCAAACAAGATGGAGGAAAAAAAACCTGTTTTTTCTTGTTAGAGGGCGCCGAGTCAAAATACCGCCATTTGGCTATTTCTATTTCGAAAAAAAGTGATCGCGAGTGACGTCGATTGTAAAAATTTGTGATTTTGTGACGCTTTTTGTGTTTATCCTAATTACTAAAGTGCTTTTTATAATTATAAATTAGTAAATATGCAAAGCTATTTACGAAATTTGTTGGTATTTGGCTCCAAGGTTTGTTAAAATAAAAAATACAATATTTTTTTCATTATGCAATATAACCTAACCTTAAATTTATCTGCACTTTTTTTTTATTATGTACTGTCCTAAGTGTATATGTAATGAAAAAAGGTCATTTCATTTTCTACATTTTTAAAGCTTCAAATTGACCTTGACTTTATTGTTAAAGGATTTAATCTTTTTCAGACACCAATTGGTTATCGCAATCAATTGAGTATCATTGGAGCCCTTGGCGGACGATACTATTCGACTGTCCATGAAGCTGATATTGTTGTTATTGGATCAGGGCCAGGAGGATATGTTGCTGCTATTAAAGCCGCACAATTAGGATTAAAGGTAAGTTTTTTTTTTATTTGCATCATTTTTTTTTTTTTGCTTTTTTCCACATATAAAACAATCCAATATTTTACTCACTCGCCAAATTATCATATTTAATATATTTTATCGTCTCTATATGTATCATTATCATGATTAAACCTATGCAAAGTTATTTGTACAAATTAAATTATTTTAAGGGCCATCATGCTAATTATTTATGTAAGTTTTGTCCCACTTTTCTATGCCGGCCATTGTTAGTGTTGAAATCTCAAGTAAAAATAATATTTAGAATATTTGGCATACCGAATATAATTTCCCATTGATGAAAATAATTCGATAACAGTTCTATTGACCATATTGGAATTCTGTCTATATAGAAGAGTCTCCACAATGTATATTCATGTTTCTGGGATTAATGTTTTTATCAATTACAAACATTTATATAAATGCATCTGCATGTATAACACAACAACTATCACTATTTTATCCTAATTTTAGAAACTAATTAGTCAATTAGTCCGATTTAGTGAATACAATTTAACTTAAAATATTATTTTATCGTTTACTTAATATGCAATGTTTTGCTTTTCTTTTATTTTCATTTTTAACTTAATATTTCAAAAGTTTTTGCATGATGACAAATCATTAGATAAAAAATAAAACCAAATTTCGACATCGTTTATCAAGTACAGTATGAATCCGGAAAAGTATGTCAAATACCCGCATGATATGAGTGGATAGGAGAGGGGGTTCGGAGGGCAATACAAATGGCAAAAATGTTCTAGCCATATTTTAAGTCACAAATATAAGGAGAACACCTGAAAGACGATTCTGATCCTCACGTCTACCAAAATATCATCGATTTTGATGCTGTTGGTTCAATAACACCAAATTAAGAGGTTCTATATACCGGATACACTTGGTAAGCTACACACCCAGAGATCTTAGATCTTCGCAATTTACTGTATGGAGTATGGAGATGAGAAGAACAGCCTAACCATTTGGTGTGAATAATTTGCAGTTTTGAACACTACAATGCTGTAAGAGAAACAGCTCTTGGAAGACAACTTCGATGCAAACGTCTCCGTTGGAAATGTTGAATAGTTGACCTCACATCAAATATGACCAGAACATTTTCTTCCTGTGTTTAATTATTTCGGCATTGATTTTGTTATAAAAATAATACAGAATGGATTTGCGGCCACCCTATAAAATCTCCTCGGGTGCTACGACAACCTGATTGTTGAAGAGTTATTATTATTGGTTTTGGATGCTATGGGTGGCTCTCATTTAATACTTGCCTCATTCACCTTCATTACTGAACATCACCACACCGAGTATGATGTTTCTACACCGTATTAGATGACGGAGTGGGTTTAGTGTGGTAAATATTAATCGTGGGGACTTTTTGGCGGTCACCCCTCCTCTGCTATCTAGGTGTGTTTAAAGTTTGTATGGAGAAATGTCAAAAATATTTTTTTTTAATTTTGAAAAGTGGGACGAGTTTTTGGATGACGCTCCTCTCCTGCCCTTCAGGTAGGTTCAAAATATTATTTATTTTGGCCGGACCGCCAGTTTAAAAAAACAGCAGGGCTTTATTGGAATCATATCGAATATTAACTCGCCAGATTATCGCACCGCTATAGGAGATTTTATAGAGTTGCCACTAAAATGAATCATCCAAAAATGCTCGTTTTAGAATCAAAGAAATCTGAAGACCTGTTTCTAAGCAGTTCTTCAAATTTCCAATTTTCCGATTTAGTTTTTTGTTTTTTCTTATCTTGCACTGCACTGCGCCTATTGGCACCAAAAATAAAATAATGTACGCTTCCCTTTTGCCTGTTTAAAAAATTGTTATATTTTGTGAAGTGTGTTAATATTATTTATTGTAAAATCATAAAAAAAATGACTGAACCGACTCTGCAACCACAATCTGGTAAGTGTCATTTGGATTTTAATCATTTTGCTTTGAATCCATACATAAATTTTTTTAAGTTCAAGTCACAAGTTTTCTCATTATTAGTCAATTGACAGTCACATATTTGCAGACAATCAGTGTCGAAAAGGATCCAACACTAGGCGGCACCTGTTTAAATGTTGGATGCATTCCATCTAAAGCACTATTAAACAACTCACATTACTATCACATGGTACATTCCGGTGATCTGGCAAATCGGGGTATAATAACAAGTGGCGTTGAATTAAATTTGGAAAAACTAATGGGTGAAAAGAGTAAAGCGGTTAAAGCGTTAACCGGTGGCATTGCGCAGCTATTTAAAAAGAACAAAGTTGATTTAGTTCGTGGTCATGGAACGATTACCGGACCAAATGAGGTGTCGGTTCAAACGGCAAATGGTACAGAAACGGTCAAAGCGAAAAACATCTTAATTGCCACCGGATCCGAGGTTACACCGTTTCCGGGAATTGAGGTATAAATTCTGATGCTGAATGCTCTCAGTGGGAATGAACTATGGACGTTGGTTTTTCTAATTTTAGATTGACGAAGAGGTTATAGTCTCGAGCACTGGTGCATTGTCATTAAAGTCGGTACCGAAGAAAATGCTCGTTATAGGCGCTGGGGTCATTGGTTTAGAATTGGGTTCTGTATGGTCACGTTTAGGTGCCGATGTTACAGCCGTAGATTTTCTAGATGTAATAGGTGGCGTTGGAATGGACGGTGAAGTAGCGAAATCTTTTCAAAAAATTTTAACCAAACAAGGATTGAAGTTTAAGCTCGGCTATAAAGTGACAGGTGCCGCAAAATCGGGTGGCGGCGTAACAGTTAATCTTGAGAAAAAGGACGGTAGCGGACAAGAAGAAGTAACATTTTTAGTGTTTTTTTTAATGGCGCATAGACATTCAATGAATTTATTAATCTTAGGTTGTGGCCGATGTCGTTCTTGTGAGTGTTGGCCGACGTCCATACACAGCAACTTTAGGTTTAGAATCCGTTGGTATTGTTAAAGATGACAAGGGTCGTGTTCCAGTGAATGGACAATTCCAGACAATTATTCCAAGGTTTTGTTTTTTTATAATTTTTTGTGTCTGAAGAGAATTGTAATAGATTCACATTCGACTACAGTATTTATGCAATCGGCGATGTAATTCATGGACCAATGTTGGCACATAAAGCTGAAGACGAAGGCATTATTTGCGTTGAAGGCATCACCGGTATGCCCGTTCATATTGACTACAATTGTGTGCCAAGCGTTGTATATACACATCCCGAAGTTGCATGGGTTGGAAAATCAGAAGAAACACTAAAGAGCGAAGGCATTGAATATAAAATAGGCAAATTTCCATTTTTGGCAAATTCTCGTGCTAAAACGAACAACGATACCGACGGTTTTGTTAAAGTACTTGCCGATAAAGCCACCGATAGAATACTTGGAACGCATCTTATTGGACCAGTATGCAAAATGAATTGAGATTTATATTGACCGGGGGGTCATTTTGATTTTAAATTTATTTTTTAGTCCGCTGGTGAATTAGTAAACGAAGCTGTGTTAGCAATGGAATATGGGGCCTCAGCTGAAGATGTTGCTAGAGTGTGCCATGCCCATCCCGTAAGTTTTATCTATATACAAAACTGTTTTCGTTCGTTTTAAGTACAAAAATCGTTCTATTTTGTAGACATGCTCAGAAGCTCTGAGAGAAGCCAACGTTGCAGCGTATATTGGCAAGCCTATTAACTTCTAAGTTCTAAATTTGTGATTTTTAACCAGTTTTTTTTTTATTAACCTAAAACACACTAGATTGTAATGTAAATATTTTCTAATTATCGTCGCCAGACTTATTTATGTTTTATTTAACAAATCTCAAAATATTTCGTTTTTTTATTGAATTTTTTTTTTTTTTTGTTATTGGTCGTGTTGATTCGGATTAAATACATTATGATATATCATTTTAAACAAATTCTTTCTTTCTCTGAAAATAATAATCTCTTTGTCTTTGATTAGCAAGCACGAATTCTGTTTACATGCAATGGAAGGAATGCTTCCAGATAAAAAAAAATCCATATTAATTGATAAGCTCTGAAAAAATATTGTTTTAATGTTTTTTTTTTTTTAAATAATTAAATAGTAGTTGCAACGGAACGGAAAAATAAAACACTAAACCAAAACGACAAATATTTCGGTTTCACTCTTTCTCTCCTCTGCTCGTGAATAAAAATCGCAAAGAAAAGGAATAGCTTTATGCGTTTTTCTTCTACCTCTCTCTTTCTCTCTCTCTCTCTTTATGTTTAGATATTTTTGAGTTTAAAAATAAATGAAGAAAAATATTTTTATTCTGATTTATTGTTTCGTAAACATTATTTGGCGCATGTTGAATCCACACATTTTATTTTTGATTTTAACTGAACTGAAATAGTTAGAAAAACAAAACACACACCCACCATATAGCCCCTCAAGGCTATCCACCCTTGTCAACTTGTTCAATGTCTTAAATCACACGGTGACATTGACTTTTTCTTGATTAGCTTCTCTATTAGTCGCTTGTGTATTATACACATCCGAGTATGTATGTATGTATGTATTGTATAGCCTTTGTATATTATTTGTATAAAATGTACAAATAAATATTTCTTTATTAAGTAGGTAAATACTACTTGAAATTGTTATCGATTTGCCTTTGGTCTTTTGAAGGAAAGAAAGAAAAAAAGGTCAACAAATTGCCTCTTCACATTTCAATTTATGTAATCTTCAAAATTTACTCACCAGTCAACCAACACCAAACCACAAAAATTAGTCAAGTTGTCTGTTGCTGATGAACTCTTAAGACTTTGTGATTGAGAACAAAAATTCGTTATTATGTTTTAGTTTATTTTTAAAAAATTTGTCGATAAAACCAGACTTCTCTGTAGAGTCTCTATCTATATAGTCTATACATACTCGCATAGATATATTAAATTGCTATACATACATTTATTGTATTTATTATGTTACTATATCTATAGATTTAGAGCTGACGCAAGTTTTTCTGCTTTAAATATTCCAAGAAACTGTTAATCATTATAATATATATTTAGATACATAAAACATATATGTACATATGTATGTATGTGTATGTATCTAATGTAATATATAAAATAAATAAAAACCTCCCTCGCAATCTACTATACATACAT
>JANSTT010023346.1:0-39942 GCA_026745375.1 Platyura marginata | reverse complement strand
ACATGGTTTGCTATAGAAAATCATAATTCACTTTGCGTCGTTTCAATTTGCGTCGTGTTTTTTTGGAACGTAACCACCAAAAAAACTTTTAATTCTAATAATTAATTTTCTGTGTCAAAAAGTGAAAAATGTCACCCCTCTGCAAATATTTAAAAACTCTTAATTGCATTAAAATTACGATAAATTTAGAACAGATTAAATATTACCTCACAGTTGTCACACTTGAGCACTTTAAATGAAAAGAAAAACTAAAAAAAAAGTTGCTACATGTACCTTGAAAATAACTGCAAAAATGTTCATCTGTCGCCGTCAATGGTTAGTCGTGCACTAATTCACATTTAGATTATATGTCAAATATGCAGAATTGAATACTTTATAAAATACTTTACTACATTTTTAAATTCAGTGTACTGAATCTGAGTAAATTGGACTGCGCCTTGTCGCTTCACGCGCCACTCGCCCCGGTCTTTCCTACTTGTAACGGTTGGTCTTGGAACTTTTTGATCTATGATTGAAATCTTCATTTTTGTATTCTCTATAATTGTTCATTTTTTCTAGTTTCGTCCATTTAGCCGCACGGACGGACAGACGAACGGACATGTATATTTCGACTTAGAATTTCACGAGAAAGACAATGGTGTTAATTTTTTTTTCTACAATGGGGTGTTACAAACACTGTACCAAAGTTATAATACCCTTTGATGATTAACATTATACGGACGTACAAATTTATGTTAATTAACGGTAATTTTATTAATTCTTGAATCCGTAAAAGTAAATACCTCCCTTTAATTAAAGCCCAAGTTTAACCGATTACTACACACTTAACTTAACCCGTACAATAGTAAAAACAAAAAAAGATTATGCACCCAGTTCGTAGAAAAAGATTGGTTTACAAATGCGAAGGAATGTCCGTCGAAAATTGACCGTGTATGCTTAAAAACGCCTTAAGGTTTAATGCAACATTAAGTACTTCAGCACTTATACATATACATTACCTTACGTCACCTTACCGCAAACTTTGCCATTTCTTGACTTCATACAAATATTTTACCATATCGTCATTTGACGGTAAATGTTTCTGGTGCAAAAAAAGAAATTTTCTATGCGCCTAAAATAATAAATAAATAAATTTAAAAATAAAATAAGTTCGAATGCCTTGGTGCGCCACTTGTACGACTATAAATTATGATGACGTTTGGGTTCTGCTAATAATAATAATACAGTTAAAAACTGACCTTTCATACTCAATAATACTAAGGAATGATTCGATAAATCACGTCATGCATTCAATTTCATCTCCTTGGTGGTATTAGTTAATGTGATTGGTGGTAGTTTTTTTTTTTTGCTAAATTAACTGCTATCAATATTATGGTTATTTTTAAATTTTAATCATTACTTATTATCAAATAACTGGAATTTTTGTAACACACATTATAAGTAAAAATATTAAATTCCCCTTAAATACATTTTGAACACAATATCATTTCAATGACCCCTTAGATTAGTTACAAAATTATCGTATTTAAGTATTAAAAGGCTGTATTTTAAGATGGTGTTATTACTTTAGGTATGTTCGGTCAGTTCAGGATTAATATATTTATACATGTATATGTAGGTAGATATTATTGTAGTAAAAAATGTGAATGAATGGAATATTTTATGATTATAGGTATAGTGAAATATTCATATGTAGACTATGTTAATGAGCATGTTAGGCATTTATAAAATGCGAACTTAATATTTATTATTTTATTTCACTATCTACTAAGTAAGTACATTATGTAATAAATAACAGTCTATAATTGTTTAAATTCATTCATTAGTTAGTCAAGTGTTCCTAGACTCTTGACTAGACAATTTTTCAATCGATACTTATCATTTAAATAAGATGTGTGTTTTCATATATAGGTACATAATTTTTATAAGTAGGTATATACCGTATACGTATACTTACAATAAATTACTTGGCTATTTTTGATTTGGCATTGATCTAACTTTCTATATAAAATGCGCTAATCGTCAAAACAAATCTTTTTATTCCTTATCTTCATATGATAAATATAATACAAATTAAGTATTTAGTTTTAGGTATACTAAACGAAAAGTCTAGTAGTATAGATAAGTGTTACTTAATTTTTCTATTTAATCAGTTCAATGGAACGCATCGTATGATGTTTTATTTTATAGTCACAACAAGTGGTTGTATTGTATGTTATAAATGTGTTTTTAATGGTTAGTGTGTGTGTGTGTGTGTTTTAATAAAAATAGACGATTATTAATTTGCTTACGTAGATGATGAAACATGAAATGTTTTTTTTTTAATTAATTATCACTCTAAGTCTAAGTATAATGATGATGGTTGAATTTTATAAAAAGATATGATTTGAATTGCAAGAAGTAATGAAATTTATTTAGCCTAACGTGCCTTATTTGACAAACAATAAATTGAGCATGCTTTAAGTAATCCAACTTCAAAAGATTTGTCATTAACATTGAGTACAACTTGTTTATATTAAAACGTTCTTAATTTTATTGTTTGCGTCTGTTCTTTCAAACCATAACATTTTTAGTATAAAAGATAAAAAAACCAGTATCAAAAAAAAGCTGCATAACTTGAAAACTTGAAAAACATTTTTTTCTAAAAAAAATATTCTACAAATATGTATGTAGCAAAATATAATACAAATTAGGGATTTTGCATTGAAGATTTTTTCGAAACTTTTTTTATTCAGTTGTAGAAAATACGAAAAAAATGTGTTTGGGAACGTCCAACGTATTTCCGAACGATAGAACTATCGTAGAAGTAACGTAAAGTAAACACAAAATTAGAGTATTTGAAACCAATAACTCCCCATTATATTTCATTTTCAGTAGATAGTAAAAAAAAACAATTTTTAAATGTTACACAAAGTATTTTATTAGCTTGATTAAATTCAATAAATTTAACTGAAGTAATAAAGTAGGAGTAAATATTCATTGTAGAGAAAAATAGGAAATAGCATAAAAAACTTAGGAATGTGTAACCGGTGAATTTGTATTAGACTAGTATCATTGGACCAAGGGACAGCGCACATTGCAAACAATGGAATGTCCGGTTAAATCAATTGAAATCGAAAAGAGTACGAAGGCCTGAAGGGCGTGAGAGGATGTTCCCCATTGAACCTTTGATCCTAACACACCGGTACAAATGTCTACTCGACAATACAACGATTGGCAACCAAGTACTGGATACTCATCGGATTCAGTGTCGATTCGATTTTCGACACGAAGAAGTGAACGGATACTTTTCCATCCAAAAAAAAAATTATCCAGCTTTATAAGAGACAATTGGAGTATCCAATCATTTACATTTCAAATAATTGAATGAGCCTTACGCCAAAAAAGATTTCATTTTCGATTTTAGAGATTAAAAATGTAAAAATATTCATTCATCCCTAATGTAAAAATGTCAATGCAAAATTCTCTTGTTTGGATCTATTATATTGCACTTTTTGCTTAGGTTCAATTTAGTTATGAAGATAAAGCTGTGTTAATAATTTAAATTCAAAATATTAATTGATAAAATTGACCTCCAAGGAATTTACATATATATTAGCCGACGAAGTTATTTTTATTAAAAATATGTACATACTTTTCAAAAATAAGTAACATACTATAAATAACAACGGTACTTATTTGATAAAATCTTAAAAATAAATCAATGTTAATGAAATACTTATTTAAATTTAACACATACCTACACTTAAAAATGTAATAAAACTCCCGAAGCTTAATTCCATACAGTTTTAGATTATCTCCCTCTTATACATTTATTGTAACTACCTACATATTTTGTGCTTAATATAAATCTGGCGATAACCCCTCAGTTACAAATGCCACAATAAAGTATGTATACTGAAATATAATTTAAAAACATCTTAGACATGTACAAGTACATATATAATTATCTTTTGGCCATATAGTGCTAACTTTAGATTGCAATTAGCATTGGTCCGCATTTAGTTAAAATTTCATTTTGAATTGGTCTGCTAAGTACCCGTACCTATTATTATATAGGTAATTGATAATTGAGGAACCTGTTTGCAAATTATACACGTTTCACTAATGATCGTTTTGGATATTTGTGAACTAACACCGAGTCGCTGTTAAAAAGCAGTAAGAAGTAAACTAATTTTATTCCGAAAATCAGTCACCTGCAAAATTTGCCAACAAAGTAATCGATTGCTGTAGTAACTGTTAGTTTGTGTAAAAAAAAAAAAAACAAAAACAACAACACATTTTTTGCTTAATAGAAATTGTGCTTTACAGTTTGATTGCAATATTTCTCTTGAGAGTTAAAGTTTATTTTTGATATTTTATGTTTTTAAACATTTTCAATTAATTGAATTCAGTGCAGTTATCATTAGAAAAGAAATAAAATAGAGAAACATGGCTCCACGTATTGAACTTCCTATTCTCTTTGACGATAATGAAGTGAAATTAAACGTAAGTTGACGTACATAGGTACTTAGATTGTATCATGTTTAATTGCTTGCTGACGACATTATTTTTAAGGTAAAATTATATAATATATTTAGTCAAAAAGAACTAAAATTATTTTTGATCTTTTCAGTCATATGATCCATACAAAATTGTACATAAAAATGTACATATTGACAATCGTCTTTAATTTAAATCTTGAAGTCACGAAAAAAAAACCATTAGAGAGATCAAGAGTATCTAATCGTTTTTGCATTTTATAGTTGACTTTTTCTTATTATTTTTTTTTCTGACTATCTTAAAATTTACTTGTTTAATATCGAGTCTATGATAAATAATTAAAAATCCTACAAATGATATAAAATTGATTGCAGCGGCATCACGGTAGATCGTAGAACTTTTTGGTCTATTAATAAAATTTTCCTTTTTTTTACGGACGGAGAAAGATTTTTATTGTTTTTGGAGCAAATCGAACAAGGTATAGGGGAGGCTGTGGTATAGTGTGCATATATTTTTGATATGAACCATTAATTTACTCGAAACATAGTCTGAATGTAGAAAAAAATATTAAGACAAGAATTATGATTATACATATTATTTTTATTATTTTATTATTATTATTATTATTATTATTATATGATTAACAATTAAACTCTCTTTTTTCTACAAAAATGAAGATTTCATACATAGACCAAAAAGTTTCACGGCCTATCGTTATAGAGCTGCAATGAATTTTATGTAATTCCTAGGATTTTTAATAATATACTCGAAAAAATTTCAATTATGGAAAAAATGAATATGACGAAAATGATAGAGACTGAAAAATGAAGATTTTATTAATAGACCAAAAAAGTTCTACGATCTACCGTTATGGCGCTGCAATTAATTTTATGTTATTTCTAAGGTTTTTCATCATTAACTCAATAATCTACAAACAAAATAGAGACGGAAAAAGTCGTAGATAAAAAACACGTACTCACACACGGGTATATTATAATTGGCATAGTCAATTATTCCTTCTTTACTGGTTTTTAATGAGATTAATTTAATAAAGCAAATATTATTCGAATACAGATGCGAAGTGCTTATTAGTTTGCGAAAAAGATCCTTGACATAGTCCTGTCAAAATTCTAATTACGGTAAACAAATAATGCGCATGTAATTCTTTAGTGTGTATTCTACGAAATTGTTTGACACTAAATTTATTATAATAGATGTATTCATGTATTGTATGTAACGTTGCTTTAGTTTGTACTTATAATACAAAGTTAGATATCTTATGGTACTTTTCGAACAATTGAAGGGTAAAATTGGGTCGGAACTTTTCATTAGCCGTCCTTGTTAGATTAATTTTAAAAATTCACTTTCAAATTTCGATTAAATGAAATATTATTTTTGTTTCAGACAATATGCAAGCCAGCACCTTTTTGTACCGATCCAGATGCAGTTGTCGAACGGGATCGTTGCAACTACACAAACAAAATAACATACCAAATGGCCAGATCCGGAAATACATCTCGTCGGATAAGAGTATATGCCGATGGTATATATGATTTATTTCATCAGGGACATGCTCGTCAGCTGATGCAGGCAAAAAATATATTTCCAAATGTTTATTTAATTGTTGGAGTATGCAGTGACGCTCTAACCCACAGCAAGAAAGGCCGAACGGTAATGAACGATAAGGAACGCTATGAAGCCGTTCGACATTGTCGATATGTTGATGAGGTAAATAAAAATATACAAAGAGGTTTTTTTTCTATTTGGTTCAAATTAAATTATTATAATATCAATGTCATGCTAATTTTGTTCTATATTTGGATATGATGTAATATATCATGTACAGATAACGTGTCTGGTATGGTACTTAGAATATTTACACGGTATACAGGGTGCATCATATTCTTGTTCCCCAATACATTTCGAGTCGGCAATTTTTATTCCAAAGCTTAGTTCTTAAATAATGTATAAGCAAACATTTAATAACTCAGGATTGATTTCTTATAGTTATTGTTCGGAGAGAATCTTAGAACCAAAGTCAAGCCCCCTAAAAAAAATTTATCAAAATTGTATAATAATTCATAATTATTCAACGACTAGGTTCATCCAATTGTTTTGTGAAAAAAACAACGAATTACAATTGTCGGTATGAAAATCAATGAGAGATTATTTATTATTTTGCTCCTAAATGACAAACGTTGTGAAGGACATCTATACAAATTTCGGATCAATGAAATCGGTAAATTTTAATACTAGTAAAATCTGTCGTTTATTTGCATTAGGCTATAGGCACAATGCACCGCCCCGTTCCGTTGCGTTCCGTTCCGCTCAAATTTAGCATTTAGTCACAATGACACCGTTCCGTTCCGACAATATCAAAATAATAAACCAAGTTCCAAAATATTAAAAGCAAAAAAATACAAAAACAGCGTATTGGTAAATGGTTAAAAAAGTTTATTTTCATTGATTATTTTCTCAAATCGAATAAAACGATTTAAAAGCTAAATTGAGGTTATGTGTGCCGTTCCATTCCGTTCAATTTTAATTTTTACCGACTCTCGACGTACCGTTCCGTTCTGATCATTGTGACATACCTTCCGTAAAGCCTGTGCATTTGCATGCTATGTTGACATTTTTAATATTTAAAAACGGAACGGAACGGTGCGGCGCATTATGCCCGTAGCTTTACTGTTCAATGCTCTTCGTTGTGTATATTGCGACATTTTTTCTGTTTAAATTTTTATCATCCTTGATCAATGATCTGTATCCCGGTATTTTATCAGTATCTAGTTTTTGTATTGACTTTTTAGTAGTGCGAATTCAAGTCAGAACAGCAAAATCAGCAATTCATTTCAGGTCCAGATATTGCTTGGTCTAGAAATGTTTACTCGATGATATCACCGGATATAAATTTTGCTGAATTATTTTTGTTGTTAATTCTATGGTAATATAAATGACGTTTTTAGTGTCAAACTAGAGGAATAAGAATCTTCAATTTAAGCATAGAGAATTTACAAGTATAATATATACACGATCGTATGCATAATAAAGAAAATTTAAGTTAAATTTTTTTTTTAAATCACCAATACTGCCCTGCTAACCATAAACGGCCTAACTACATTTTCTTAAATAATGTGTTATTAAAGTTTTTTTGTTTATAAAAAAATACTAGTCATAACAGTCCTAACTGATGCACATAAAACTTTTATAGATAATAAGCCTTTTATAAGTAGTATGAGCCTATTATATGTAAAATTTTGTAGATAGGCTTTTTTTTGTTAGCAACTTTTCTTAGAAAAAATCTTATAATCGATATTTTTTAACTTCTATGTGCTTCTGTGCTGGTTCTATATGTAAAAAAAAATGTAGTTAGGCCTTTTATGGTTAGCAAGGCAGAATAGTGGATAGGTTTTGGTGTCGGTCATTTTAAAATCTATACATTTATTGGGTACGAAACTCGATTTACCCATTAATCAACAATTCAAAATAATTCTGTGACCTCTGTTTTGCATATACTCAATTTACAAAGTTTTTAAGCAAATCATCATCAAATTCTTTAATTATTGCCACTTAACTTTGACTGACAAATGGTATTATTATACATTGAGAAATATTGATAAATAGTGTATTATGTACATATCTGTGATATTCTTTTCGAGTATATGCCAATTATAATAACAAATATGTATGTAAGTATATCACTTAGGAATATGATAAATTGATTTCATTCAATGATGAATTGAAAAAAATATGATAAATGAACTACATACATACATATTTAATGGCATTGCTTTTAATGGTATCGTATAATGTGCATGATACATGATACATTATAATACTTATGTAGTTTTTAACATAAGTCAAATGATCGAAACCAAAACTTTAGTGGTTTTTTTTATTTGTGACAGAAATTAGACATTATTCTGTATCTGTATGATGAACAAAGATTCTCTAAATTCTATAAAATATGCGTACGTACATTCAGGGCCGGTTTTAGTATATAAATAGCACATCATGCGGGGGACACGAAAACAACTGAACAATTATATATTAAACGTTTACATTTTAAGCTCTCCTAAAACCAATTGATATCCAATATATAATATCGATATTTATTTGACAAAAGGCCCTAACTCTAATTTTTCAAATTTTTCAAAAGAAAGAAAAAAAGTAAATATTTTTACACAGGATTTGATTGAAAAGACCGTTTAGTTTAAAAAGCGGGAAAAACCCATATTTTTTCGTGAAATTTAGTAAAATAATGTTGCCAAATAGTGTAAAATATCCAAAATTACCAGATTTCATAAAAAAATCATTTTTAAAAAAATAGGACCTTTGGTCAAATAAAGGGCGAATGAACACTTTGTGAACACGTGTGTATTTCACAATAACAAATACCTTATATTACTAACCTGAGATTAAAATATTAATATTTTTGAAAATATGACGGAAGCGCCATTTTTCAGATTTCATTTTTAAAAAAAGTGTAGGCATATTTGTATCCCTAATTCAGTTTCGTCATTGCCAAATGGTTATATCAAACCAGTAAAGAAGAAATGTTGTGTTGATCATTTTTATTATTAATTAACAGTAGACTTTTTAGAAAAATGTATATTTTCTAGAAAAATGGCAAACTCTTATTTAAATCTAACGTACCCGTATCTTAATTAGGTGTCCAAAAGGTCAGTGCCATTCTTAATCCAGTTTGTAGAAATTTAATCGACGGATCAAAATGGATGTACAATTGAACATGTTCATTGAACTTTTTTTTTCTTCTATTTTAGATAGTTGCAGATGCACCTTGGGAAATAACTGATGAGTTTCTGGAAAAACATAAAATTGATTTTGTTGCTCATGATGAAATTCCATATGGCGCTGATGATAGCCACGATATCTATGCACCGATTAAGGCACGTGGCATGTTTGTAGCAACCGAACGTACTGAAGGTAGATTTTTTTGAATTATATTTCGAATTACTTATAGAAAATATGAATTTACAGGAGTTTCAACATCTGACATTGTTGCGCGCATTGTTAAAGATTACGATTTATATGTTCGTCGTAATTTAGCTCGTGGATATTCGGCCAAAGAGTTGAACGTAAGCTTTTTAAAAGAGAAAAAATTCCGTTTCCAAAATAAAATGGATGAACTAAAGGACAAAGGAAAACGTGTCATGAGTGAGGTAAAAGGTGATCTAATTACAAAATGGGAAGAAACGTCAAGGGACTTTATTGAAACATTTTTATTGTTATTCGGACGAGAGCGACTAACGAATATTTGGGACAAATCAAAGGGACGTATAATGCAAGCATTTAGTCCGCCGGGTAGTCCAAATGGATCGGTAAATGGAGACGAAAATGGAATACATGACGACGACGACGATGATGATGATGACGATGATGACGAGACATACTACAGTGATGCCCTTTTAGATTCACCACCGACAAAGCGATCATTTAAAACAACAATACAGGCAAATGGAAGTAGTAGTACGGTTGGGAGCGCCGACTGCCTCAGTGAATCAGAAGATGAGCGGCAAAGTCATTAAAGTTTAAATTGTATGTACGATTTTTTTTTTAAATAATTGAATATCCCTCCCCCAAAGAAAATTTAAACATATAAATCCTATGGAGTGAATGTACGTACATTGTACATGCTGTTGGTGTATGGTTGTATTTGAAACATGGAACGAAGTAAAATCTCTAGAGAAACAACATTGTGTCTGTAATATTTGTTGTACCTACTTACTATTTATTGAACAAAAAGAAAAGAAAAGAAACTTATCTAAAACAAAAATTATTTATGTATAAAAATAAATAGTGAAAAAAAAACATAAGATTTTATTGCAATGTTGTCGCAAAATCTTCTTTAAAAACAATTATTTTTATACGAATTTTTCATTGTTGTCACTCGTATAAATTTAGACGAACATACTCGAACCTGTTGTTTTTCTTACATTTTTCTGTTGCGATTATTTAATTTCTATTCATATTTATTACTTTATTACTGTTTGTTTGATTGATTCTGATTGTGGTTGTCATGTTATTTGAACATAATTAATACATATAACATGTATCGTTGAGCGATTGATTTCTTTTTTTTTTTTATTTGACTAACTACTACCAAATAAAATAAATAATTTAAAAAGTATTTTTAAAAAAAAAAATAAAATAAAAATAGAATTGTTATTGTCAATAAAAATACCACAAAAATATTTCAATAAAAATTACATTGTTGATAAAATAAATAGTTTTTTGTTGTTAATTTGTACCTTTGATTAGATTTTTACTTATAGAGTATAAATAAATTTATGAAAAATACATTTATGATGTGAATTTTTTTCCTAAACTTACTCGTATATTACTAACAAATCTTAAAAAATGCCATAATATAGAAGAGGCTTACTTATTTGGTTTATTCCGATCTTATAAGACATTTTTTGGATTGCCTTTAAAATAAATAGAAAATATAGGACCAAAATTGGGTTTGTCTTTTGATCTTAAATTTGAAATTTCTTTTAAATTTCATTAAAGCTAAAAACAAATAAATTGTTATGTGTTAAAATTAAAAGAAAACCTTTAATACGAATTTTTATTAAATATTGGTACCAAAACCAAGCCATCTATAATTTTTCTTTTCTTTTGTAATTAGGTGAGGTGAGTTCTTACAATTTTTTCTAGACAATTTCCTATGCTTAATAAGTAAATATGTAATATTTGTTAATGGGGCCTTGTGATAGTCTTTTGTTGGATATTTTTCGATTAATTTCATATAATTTTTGACAACAAAATTCGTTAGTCTGACATGTCAAATTTTTCATGTCATTTGACATCAAATGCTTATGTATTTCGCGACTAATTTATTGCTATGCGGGTTATACAGAAAGCCCTTCTACAACACGGTTTCAATCTAACACGATAAGAAAATTACGGAAATTCTCGTGTAATACATTATATATAGCACGGTTTCACTATATAACATGATAAGAAAATGGAGAAAATTCTCGTATAACACGGTAGTTCTACAATAGTCTCATACAACACGGAATTATGTTGGAACCTATCTACCGTGGATTTTTTTTACTTTTTTTTTACATTTTACATTAATTCGATTTTTACATTTTACATTAATTCGGGATTTGTAAATTTTTTCATAAAAAAATTTGAACTCCCTGGATGGCAGAGGAGGGGCGCTATCCAAAAACGCCAAAACAGTGTTGGTCAGGGGTCATCCCCATCCTTCCACCTTTCCAATTTAAAAAGAATATTTTGACATTTCTTCATACAAACTTTAAACCACTCTGGAGGGCAGCGGAGAAATGACCGCCAAAACGTTTCAATAGAAACAATGATCGGGAATACCCCCTCTATCGATCCCCCAACCTCAACACTCTAGCTTTACCACGTTTACATGCAGAGTTGAACCCTGGTTCAACCCGGGCTAAATTATCATATAAACGCAAGTCGAGTCGAAACAGGTGTGGCCCGACTCTCGACTCGACTCTATTTTTCTTACTGGGTTGAGTTGAAATGGGGTTATATAAACGCGAGTTGAAATTCAACCTTGTTTCTTTCAACTCTCCATGTATACGTGGTAATTAAGTGGAAATTTTCTCTAAAATTAATTAAATAGTTTTTTTTCTCTCTGAAAAGTTGAAAAAAATTAGATACATGCAATTAAAAATTAAGGATCGACATACAGTTCCTATTGTTGCAGTAAAAATAAAAAATATGTCGAATAACAGTATACATATATTCTTATTCAATTAAAATTTTAGAAAAAAAATGAATTTCAATGTTTCTCGAGAATTTCACTCGAATTTCCCGAAGAATGAAAAATTTTATAATGTTTATAATGAAAACTTAAGGATAAAATGAATATTATAATATTACCGGAATAATAAAGGGAAATAATGCTACCTAGAGCATTATAATTAAAACTACCTCAAGGTATGTATCTGCCTTCTAAAATAATTTGCATCAATGGATAACAATATGTGTACTTAACCTATACTTGTTTTCCTTTAAATTTAAATAATTCAAAGTAAGTATAATTAAAATAATTTGTTGAAAAAGTTATTTAACCTTTGTGTGTTCACCCAAATCCCTATACTTCTAACATACACCCAGGGCTGGTTTTAGATATTTGTCCGCCTGTGTGCAATTATTATATTTATATTATAATATACTTGTATGAGTACTAGTTTATATCTACCACTTTGTCCGTGTTTATTTTGTCTGTACAACAAATAAAAAAATATATTGATTAAATTAAATACCAAAGATTAAAAACCCTAGAACTGACATCAAATTTATTGCAGCGCCATAACGGTAGGTCGTGGAACTTTTTGGTCTCTAAATGAAATCTTCAATTTTTTATTTTCTGTCAATTTTGTTATATTTTTTTTTCGTAATCTAAATATTTCACGAGTAAAGGATTGAAAACCCTAAAAATGACATAAAATTGATTGCAGCGCTTTAACGGTATGTCGTGGAACTTTTTGGTCTCTATAATTGTTGTAATATTCATTTTTTCTACATTCCGACTACCTTTCGAGTATAATTGATAAAAATTAGGTTCAGATTGTAGCACAGCCTCCCCTATATTTTGTCCGATTTGCTCCAAAAATAATAGAAATCTTACTCTAGGACTACTACTACAAGATGAACTTCAGCCAAAATCTTGATCCTACGTTAGGTATTAAGGGGCGTGTAAGCTCCGTACTAAAGTTGATATCATACGGATATAAATACTTGTGAATATAGTAAAGGACGCGCTCGCAGTGCCGTCCAAATTTAAAATATCTTAAAAATACTTTAAAATTTTGTAGTCAGTAGTGAAATATAATTATGCCTTAATGTAACAAAAACTGAAGACATCAAAAACAAAATAGGTATGATAAAATGATATAATTACAAAACTTAAGAAATATAATTTGAGTTTTCAGTTATCCAGTACAAAAGTATAACATAGTCGATAGAATAAAAACAGTGAATAGATTTTGGCCGCCTCTTATCTTGGCGGTGCACACCTTGCACATATGGCAGAACCGGCCCTGCATACACCCGACATACCCTGGTAGGTATGCATTTCTTAATACATTTCGCATACGAAGTTAGGAAGATATAAATTATATCTGCGAAATATTATAAAAATTAGTCTTTTTAGAACAATGACAAATTTTTTGTGAAATGTAAGTGTCTAGGCTAAAATGAACGATAGAGACTTTAATCACGGAACTATTGGCAAGACTAACAGTGGAACAGCATAACCGTTATTACAATTGGTTGTGCGTCACCATTAGTTCAGATCTAGATGAAGAAGTAAACGACTCAGATGATGATACGAGTTATGTTCTGGAACCAAATTAAGAAGTGTTGATTCTGACAATATGGAAGATGATTGTTCGGATATTGAACGTGAACCGACACGTCCTGAGACGAGTATGTATTTTTAAGACTACAATGATGATGATGATTATGATAATAATGATAACAATGATGAAGAAGAAGCATCAGCAGCAGATGAACAACCGGCACAGTTGCTCCTAAGCGAGACAACTCAGGTAAAGTACGTCACAATTACTATTTATGCTCTAAAACGTGTTCAACACAAAAAGCCTGCGTCATATCTTGCAAACCAATCTGCGACTTCTTGCAACAATTGCTTTTTTTAACCTTTTTTTATAATATTTGTGAACAATTAAAAATAATAAAATTGTATACTTCAGACGTAATATATTTAATTTTATGTTAGTCTATAAAGTCAAATTACATCCTTAATAGAATATTTATAATCATTTTAACACCATACGGAGCAAGTGTCACAAGAATAATACAATAATTTACTCTAAATGTTAAAAAACTTTGTGTTTTTAAAAGAAATATATTTTACATGAACATTTTAGGTAAGTATAACACAAAAGAGTGGTAACAACTAACAAGCCTATTGCCAGTAACAAGCCAATGTTGTCTTTTTTTTAATAAATAAATAGGAATTAATAAAAGAGAAAATAAGTATCGATGCCAAGAGTATCAAAAAAATAGATAAGTTTAGTGATTAAACTTGAAAATATGCTAAGTACTTCTAAAAAGGGCTCGTTAGTAATCATTTCATCCTAAAAGTAAGACTAATTTAGTCACAATACGCACATACGTGGAAAAAAATAGAAAAGACATATGTATTACCACGTGTGAGAACCCTCCCCGGTGAGCCTACCTATTTTAGCAAATTTCGGAATAACAATTCTTAATTTAACATTGATTTTAAAAATGTTTTCTGAATTTTAGACAACCCTCATGAAATGACTCAATTTAAATTAAGACTTTCAATTGCATGGTTCTCTTCTGTTAAGTGGTTTTGCAAACAACATTAAAAGTAAAGAATCTTACCATTTTATTTGATCCTTAATTTGTAACATCAGTGCCATTAATAACAAATCAATGTCGTTAGATTTCTGTCTTATATACGGTCTGTAAACATAATAGCTTAAAGCACTTTACACAAATTTGAACCTATTTAGGTTTTTTTCTATTTCCTTTTATGAATCCTCTCCATTTAGTTGACAACAGAACAGTAGGATAGTCCAATCTAAAGGATGTATACAGTACAATACATACATATAAAGACATAAAGTTAAAGCACAAACGATATCAATATTATATCATACATACACATAACTACTATATACAGGCCCGTAATGGCGCAGCGTCAAATTATTCGTATGGTGTTCTGTATTTGAATGTTTAATATAACAATAACTACCTCAGTTTTATAAGTGGGACGTACAATGTACATGCTAATATTTCAGGAGTAACAATTTTGAAGAAGGTATCAAATTGGTTAGCAGCTCAGCTTTCTCATCTACATACATATAATACATATTGTATACATATGTAAGTATATAATAAAGCGTATAGTGTGCTTGAATTTTTGTGTGTTTATGAGAGGCTATTCTCTATCTACCATATTTCGTACAGAAATAATTCATTCGTTTAAGCTTGCAAAATATACAGCTCATTCTACACTGGGCATCAAGTGTATTCGTGAAAATTAACATAATTTCTTATGGACATTTTTACGAATACTCTTAATGCCCAGTGTATATCTCAATGTAATATAATGTACAATGTATACGTACATAGAGAAAAGGATACAGAAACTCCTGTTCCAAACCTCACCATACCTCGCAAAAATGGCCACAAAAATTAAAGAATTCAAAAAAAAAATACTACATCGAAACAAGAAACAAGTAACTTAAAATCATTATCTACATATTTATTAATAAATTTTATCTTAGATTTTTAGCTAGAACAGTTTGAAAACTGTGCAATTGTGCATAGTCTTAATGGATGGATTTTGCTGATCTTCAACTGAAATTTATGCTTGCAAAACAAAAGATAAAGTTTCTTCCATTTATTGGAATTAATTGTTTATACGTAATTACATTTGATTAAAAAATTATTTATTTTTATTATTTCTGGGCATCTAGGATTGTATACAGCACCCATCATCCAGTTTTTTGACAATAATTTAGTCGGTAAGTTTCCACATATTCTACTGTAAAAAATGTTCTTTTATTAATTTAACCCTTTGCACTCCGTAGGTGCCATTTGCTATCAGTGCACTAACTCCGTAGACGCCGCTATTGATTATTCTAATAAAAAACCCAAAACAGTTACAAAGTGTAGTTTTGCGTTCAATGATTAGCAGATTCTGTGTTCAAAACACTCGGAGTCCAAAGCGTTAAATTTTTTATCCAATTATGAAATTATTTTGTTTTTAATTTCGATGTGTTCCATTGATGATTAGTCTATTTGCTCCTATGAAAATTACGGCCCCACATATAAATATACATAAGTATATGCATAATTACCTAACAGCACGTATACATCTATAGTTATGTATATTATATATCTACATATATATAGTATAATGGCATATGTTAAGTATGTAAGGCTTATGCTGCATTTATACATATGAACATATAGAATATGTATGTATATAAAGCCCCTTCTGGAGATGATAGGTTGTAAATAGGTATACGTATACCATTGAACACTTCAACTTTATATATTATAGGTAATTAATGTGGCGACGAAAACGTATTTTTATTGAACACAAATAATTTCATTATGTAATTGCTAAAGGGTAAATGGAGCAGTGGTTAACTTAATAAAGAAAGGTGGCCTCTACCCGTTTTATTAGACCAGAGCCCTTCTGTGAAATCGGAACAAATACAATCCGAGGAGAACTGAAAAAGGAGGAAGAAGAGAGAAAAGCCAAGCAATGAAGTGAACTTCCTAAGCTAAGGCAATCCAAAATACTACTCGGGAACTATAAAGAGGTATGAAGCTAGTATAAGAATTAGCAAAAAAAGACTGAGGATGCTGACAGGATTTCTGACAGGCCACTGCAGGCTGAAGGGACACCTAAGGAAGCTAGGCCTGGAAAAAGTGGCACGTGCAGGTTCTGCGAAGAAACCCCAATATATCTCTTCACGAAATGCGGAGCACTCAACCACAAAGAGAGAGATCATCTGGAAATGTACTGCTTAGTTGAGAGGGACCTTCCGTTCCTAAATCCACACAAGATCCTAAAATTTCTAAAGGAAACTGGACTTGAGGAGGTATTTTAGATAATGGAGTGGCTCCATGAAGAAGGGGGCACAATAAATCAAAATAAATGTCGAGGTGCATCGATCACTACCAATACAATCTATACTATTTAATAAATTGTCAATGGCGAATTAAATGATTGGATTTATTAAATTGAATTGAATTTATTATTCATTATATCAATAAATTTTATAGTTGCCATCAGAAAAGATAAAAAAACGAAAATATATCTTCGAAGAAATCGTTTAAAATTGAAATTTCTAATTTTCTTCATGTGTATTCTCTATTTAAGTTCATAAGCCATTATAACCACTTGATCATTGACCTGTCAAAAAGACACTGTTTTACTGCTTTTCTTAAAAGTATTATAACCTATTATGACCTTATTCTTCAAATTCATATGCAAGTGACTACCTACATAATCAATTGAAGAATTGCGTAACTAGTTCGTTCGTCGCAATACGCATATGTATCGGTATCGGTCCACTGAATGCGTTTTCGTCCGAATTATCCGAATTAATTAATTTTATAGTATTCACCTTTTTTTCACTAAAAAATCGAAATACATACTGACATTGTGTTATTCGTAAGAGGCTTTTCACAAATTACGTAACGCAATTTTTGCCGTTTACATAACAAACATTATTGGTACGTCACTACTTTTATATTATTTTGAGCAGAGTTACTAATCCGACTAAGATTAAGATTAATTATTTAGTTAATCTAATTCTGCATCAAAAAAAGACATGTATGCCTATAGTTTGTAACGACACAAAAACATACCAATAAAATTTACCTACACTATAAAAGCAAATTACACATCTAGGGAGACATTTTAACATTTCAATATTGTCCACCATTTTTAAATGTTTAGCAATTTCTATGTTTTTTGAAATGGTTGAATGGGAATATTGCCAAAAAATCAGTTCAATAACCCGACCCGGAAAAAAAATTACAGATACGCCACTGTAAATGTGTCGATATACATAACTCTCTCTGTACAAATAAGTACATAGGTCAATAAATTTAATTTAAATAATTAAAAAATATTTTTATTAAACCATTACACCTTCATATACCCTAATCGCAATATTCATAGCATAATTATACGACATAATATATAATAGCCACCCCAACTCCAATATATAGATATATTAACCACCCCCTTCCCTCTTTATTTATAAATCCTTTATTTCGCTATCCTTTATATGAACGGTAAAAAACATTGTTTTTCCATACCTAAAACGATGGTTGTATGTACTGATAAATCGGTGGAGTTTTGTAGTAGAAAATGGAATTCGAAGAAGCTTTCTTTTTTTCTTTTTTCTTTTTTTTTTTTAAACTTAAAGCATGTGGCTCTAGTTCACTAACTGTATGGCTGATTCTGTATAAACGGCAACGGCAAAACGTAACGGGTCGGTTTAGTTTAGTTTGAACTCGCGATGGCAACGGTTGTGGGGTTGCATGGTTGGTTATTTTAGCCAGTGGTAGAGTTTTATAGAAAAATGTTGTTTGGCACATCATGCATGAAAATTCGTAATTTCTATGAAAATATCCATGTTCTACCGCATCAAATAATAATAAAATAAAGTTAAAATGTTACATGGAGTAGCAGTAGACTATCAACTATTGTGTATGAAAATATTATAAAGTGGAAAGCGTGTCGTATATACGATAAATATTATAGTGCTGCTGGTTGCTAACTAGTGGTGTACCGAGTAAATGGCATGCAATCGTTTTTAGTGATATGTTTGTTGCTGCCGCGGTTAATTAATATCCTTTTGAAGAGTTAATGAAAAATATCATATAGAATAGTAAAATACCAATAATACTTGAAAAGAATAATTGTGTTTGGTTAATATATCGTTAATGGGGTGTTTAAAGAAAATTTATCACTAACAATTTAATGTTAAATTACCTTAAAGTACGTACATGTTTATGTAAATTTATATTAAAATTTCATATTATAGGGGGTGGTTTCTATTCCGTATACTATACATAAACGAACGTACATATATAACGCGTATGGAAAGAGATTTTATATATATATTTTTTAAATCTTTTTAAATTTATAGCAAACCGTCTTATTGACGCTCCAGTGACTGTGATGAAGTAATTTTATGAGCAAAGTAATGATTATTGTAAAATTCTACTTAATTTTTCCTGGCTACAGTATCGTTTTTTTCTGGCGTTCACCTGAGAAGTTTTCCATCTGCGTTGACTAAAATGAAATTTAAAAAAAAAAAATTATCTTTACATACATATACTTGTACCTATACCTATACTTTGAATGAATTTATAATTTATACGGTATCGATATTTTATGTTTATTATATATTAAATAATCTCATAATTATAGCATTATGTTGATGTTTTAAAAACATTCTCAAATAACCATTTAACGAATATTGTAGGAGCTTGGGTAAATAAAATGATTACACAGAACATTAACTGATAACAATCTTTTGCAAGGTTCTAACGACACAAATTGAAAATATATGAAAAGCCACCGACGTAACTAAAACAATTTTGTGAACAATTTCCTTTATTTATAATTTAATGTATTTTTTTTGTACCTTAAAAAGATGTTTAAATGTTGCATTTTGCATATCTTCAGAATATTTCAGTACATCATTTTCAGGATTAAGTAACATTTTACAACAGCTCTTCTATCTACATAAATATTTTTAAAACATTTATTTGTAGAATAACGCTACACCTTCTTTTTTTAAAAAATGTTCAATTTCAAAATAAGTTCATAACTTTTTTTTAAACTAAAATCAATAATATTAATTTGGCTTTAGCTTCGAAATATCTCTCATGGAATTTTTGATCGCAAATACTGTGCAGGGTTGTTAAAATAACAAATGATCGATAAAATACCTAATTTGTTACTGGTAACAATTGTAAATGTTACACGATGAAAATCAAGTGACATTTGCTACATGTATTTGTTACCAAAATTGGTACTTATTTTTCAAGCCTATAGGTTGTCGTCAATTCGCCGTTCTGAAATATTTCGGAACAATCCTGAATATGTCTTGTGATGGGTTTATTACTTTTAGATACCTGTTAGATATCTTTCAAACTGAATTAGACGGAAACGTATTAATATGCTACATTTGTTTCATTTATTACCAGTTAGTTACCAAAATTTGATTACAAATGTATCAAATTGGTTAGAGAGGATAGGACCGTCAAAGCGCATCGACATGTTTGCTTTGACGTTTTTCTCCACAAAATTAAAAACATAATAATTTGCTTGGGTGAAATGCGAAAATATTTGAAGAAGTTTATAAAGATATATGGAAGTTGCAGCGTGTCTGATATATTGTAAAAAGTAATAAAATAAAATTATAGTATTAAATAAATAAATGTGAAGAAATGTGAAGAGTTATAGAAATAGATATAGTAATTGTTGTATCTTTGATATTTCTTATGTTCAGTATGAATTTTTTTTTAAAATAAAGACAAAGGATCATGAAAGAAAAAAGACATAAGATAAAAACGTGGTTTAAAAACAAAGAACTTAAAACCTAAGACTGTTAGTATACTAATTTATAATTTTAACGGTATGGCATGCAAATTTGGCAATTTCTTACATGAAAGATTTATACTACGTAGTTAAAGAAAGTTAACCATAAATAATGGAATCTTCCATTTTAAAAAGTGAAAAAGTAACATGAAGAAAAAACTATTTAGGCTATAAATAAGCCTCTCTCAACACTGCAAAATTTACCCACGTTGGTAAATCGTAATTATTGTTTATCACTGTCTATTTTGTTATATTTTAATATGGCTGTTTCCTTTTCTCTTTTTACGATATCGTTTTCACCGAAGAAACATGGGTACATTTTGCAGTGTGAAGGAGTCTTAAGTCTCGATTGCTAAAAACAGATTGTAAAAAATTCGAAAAAAAGTTATATTTAACAACCCTGCTTATGTGTCATACGGTAGTTTTCGATATCAATATACCTACTATGTGTACAGTACAGTATATACTATATGTATATATGGAGTATATCAATATCAAAAACTCCGTTTTATACGCGATCGCAAATTGAATGTTTGAATTTGGAAGAAAGGTGGAAAAAAATTGAACTTTCACCGAACATTTTGACTGTTATTTCTAAAGATATGGTTTTGAAACTTTTCATTTTTATATTATTTTAAATTTCCAGAATTTTTTGCCAAATAAAATTTTTGGAAAAAGTTAACCCTTTAAGGGCCATACATTTTGAACATGAAAAAACTTCCTGTTGAAAAAGCTTTTCGTTTAGAAGTTATTGGTCTTTTCTTGCTCAGCGGAGTCCAACGGACTCTGTTTTGCGCTTTAGGGTTAATAATGTTTAAAAATATATATTCTCAACATTTTTATTTTATTTTTATTATAGATACTTATATAGGCGTTAGATATATGTACTATATGTACATATGTAGTTTTAAAATCAAGATAAGTATAGATAATTTATTCCTTATAATGAGTTTGGCAACTGGCCTATGCATTTACAGTTATTATAATTATTGTTTGGCGTTTGTATTTTTCCAACTTAAATTCATGATTGTGATCTGAAAACTTGAAAGCATAATTTATGTCTACATACATATTTTATTTTATTTTTTCATAGGTTTATAAGATATCGTGAAAATTTAGTATTTTATACGTCGCAGTGTTGCAGGTTGTATAGCCTTTTTCGTTCGCGATCTACAATAAAAAAAAAAAAAACTTTTTGCTGTTGTTGATTGACCGCATGAATTGTATTTATAGGCTTAGCAGTCTCATATATTTTATTTCTGTTGGCATTATGAATAAAACATACAATTTCTTTCTCCACATTTCAAACAATATGTATACGGTCGTCTACAGGGGATTTATTTTTATTCCGAAAACATCGGTATCAACTTTATGGAAGTACCTTAAAAAAAAGTTACATACCGTTTTTAAGCACTATTGAATTTTATGTCGTTATTTCCATAGATGACAATATATCAACGTTTGTTTTGTCTTTAAAATGAGTGTTAATTTGAAATAAGTGGTCTTTTGGAACTGGGTATAGTCACACTACCTACACACATTTCGCTTTATAGAAATAGAAAACGGTTAAGAATTTGATTCTTGATATTTTAACTCTAAAAGGATATAAAAAAAAAATCGCTACAAAACATTTACATTTTTTTCTAATAATTTGTTTTATTTTATTATCTAAAAGCGTTGTTTATTACGCACCATCACAACATAATATAAGCAAATTTATTCAATCTCTAAAATAACAATAAAAATGTCGTTAAAAATATCATCTGACATCTATTCATTATTTTTACATTTTAAGAATTTTCCATAAATATCAAAGAAGCATAGGAATTTCTCGCTTGTGCTATTCATAGACATAGTAATTTTCGTAGCCTAAAATAGCGTTAAAAATGAGCCAAATGGAAAAATGCTTTCAGTTGCTCTTTTTTAGCATTTTAAGTAATTTAATAAATTCACAAAGGATAAATTAATTTTTATCGTTCTTCATAAAATGACCCCCGTATATACGGATTTATACATGAAAAACAGATATAAATAGAAATGGGTGAAATTAATCATTTTTTGACGTCATTGCTTTATTTTAAAGTATAATGTCTGTGTATAATTGAAGCACCACAAAATCTTATACAATCGAAAGAAAGTTTATTTGGGCGATTTTGTTTTAATCAAGTAATCAAATGAAATCTTTCATTTCATTATGTGCACATCGTTGGTATTGGTAGGTAGGTAATATTAACTGAAATACGATTGGTGGAGTTCAAATTGATCTCAGAGCAGTCAGTATACAATTTCAATCGAACTTCTATTTAGACATTTAGAGTGGCTTTGATCCTTTGATAATACTGTTCGTAGAGTAGGCCGTAGGGACCTTTGGTAATATCTTTGAAATTGTTAATGATATTGGTGTATAATATACAGGGATATATGTATTTGACTTATGATTTTCACCTATAATCGATAAGAAATACGTAAGTTGGAGTTGTATATATTTTTAATATTTTGTTAATACATCAAAAAAATGGTGCTAATTATTATATGTCTTCTTCAAACAATTCGTGTTTAGTTATAAAAATAATTGTTTGTGAATATTTCTAATTTCTAATGTTTTTATCCAACACAATTCATTTCTCACTAATTTTCATTAGTGATACACAATAAATTGATGAATATATAAACAATCGAAGTACACCCATTCCTCGATTTGCACGGTAGATACGTTTTACCGAAAATCGTGCAAATCGAAATCGTCTAAAACAAGATAGAGCTTGCATATAAAAAAGGAGGATTGGAATCGTGTAAATAGAATCAAAGAATATATGGAATATTCGTTCACAATAACCGTGTAAAATAAGACAAGGATTGTAAAATCAATCGTATTTATTTTTATTTACAAACTTTCCAGCACCCGTCAATGGAAAACGTTAAAAGGAATGACACAAGGGTCAGTTAGTTTGTAAAATGAGTTCATTTAATGCAAAGCAATCGATTTTGTGAAACAGTTATTGCGTCCGTAAATACATAAAACAAAATGTATAATCGAAATATTTTTTTTTATAATTTGAAAACCGTGTTAAAGCAAAATCGTGTAGTTCAAGTACCGTGCAAATCGAGGGATGGGTGTATTTCCACTATATTATCAATTTTTTAAATACTAAATATTGAAGGGAAACAATTGAAGTATTTTTGTTATACAATAGAAAATATAAAGTTATTTATCTAAACATTTAAAGTGTTTTTAGTAAATACTCTCTCCAACAAAGATTTATGTGTTTCAAAGAAACAATAAGGTGTTGTGACAACTGTACAAATAATCAAATGAAATTAGTTTTTGAAACGTAAACAGCTGAACTTATTAAAGATTGTGTAGCTTTCACAGCCTATAGTCTACACATTCAGTCTAAGAAAATCAAAAGTCTAAGTGTAGTAGTCACCAGTTTTAATGTATATGGAATAACAAATTTTACAATCGCGCATAATCTTTTTTATAACAATTTACCATTTTCTTATTAAAAAAAAAGAAAAAGAGGGGCTCTCAACAATACTGGCTAAGTACATGGATCGTCCTCCACAAACGAATATCAAAAGTACTGGACCCAATTCTCCTCTAGGAGCAGGCGGAATTTAGACCAGGAAGATCTTGGACCGATCACATAAACACAATCCGAATAATTGCAGAACAGTTGGTGGAGTTTAAAACGAGCCTCTACTTACTTTTTGTGGACTTCGAGCGTGCATTTGATAGCGTTGATCGAACAATGATGTGGACTATTAGCAAGCTATGGAATTCCTCCGAAGATGGTCAACATCATCATATCTCTGTACAGTGAGGCGAGATGTCGAGTTATACACCGCGGAAGACGTGGCCGTGCATTTACAGTCAGAACTGGTGTTAAGCAAGGATGTATACTATGACCTCTCTTGTTTATTATCTGCCTAAACTGGGTGATGAAGAAAGCAAATGCAAGACCTCACAGCATTAGTTGGAGTTTTACACGACGTCTAGAAGATATTGACTTCGTTGATGATATACAAAAAGAGAAATGGAAGATAAACTTCGTACTCTAGCGAAATATGCAAAGTATGTTGGTCTAAAAATATATGCTGCAAAAACTAAACTGCTACGCATAAATACAGAAACCAACTGCAACCTCTCCATAGATGACCAAAATATAGAAAAAGTGGAAGTTATCTTGGAATTGTAATAACAAGAGAGGGAAGAACAGAATCTGATGTGTCGAGCAGAATCCAGAAAACCAGAAACGCATATAAAATGTTAAGAAATAACGAACGCTCCACAAATCTCCAGAAACCTAAAATTGAGGATTTTCAGAACAAACTGTCTGTCGATTCTACTATACGGTTGCGAAACCTGGAAAGTAACAAGCACCATAACATTAAAACTCCAGGTATTCGTGAACAGGTGCTTATGGCGTATAGTGGGTGTGAGGTGGTTAGACAGGGTGATAAAATGAAGAACTATGGAGAAGATTGATGATCAGATTCGTCGACATACACTTCAAAAACCTAGGGATGACATTGAACACGAAGCGCTGGAGCGGAATGCTCAAGGTGCTCGCAAAAGAGGACGACAAACGTGGCTCCGCATCGTAATCGCCGAAGCTAGTGAAGAAGGAAACATTTGAACAGAACAGAACACAGTTGCGACTATCTGTGGATGGCCTATGCTCCCTTGAAGAACGATGAAGGCCTGATGATGATGACATTATATATATATGCACAATTTACATATAGCAGAACCGTGAATTCAAGTCCAGAGACTAGTGATGACCAAACACAAGGCCAAGACCACAGCAGTCTTGGCTTTTGTTTTGCATATTGGGTTTTGGTATTGTCTTTGCAGAAGATGCTTTGGTGTGTAAGACTGATTTTGATTTTGCTCATCACTACAAGAGACTTACAAATCTATCGATCTTGGATTTTTACCAATTTACCAATTATTGTGTTGAATGTATTTTTGAACTGATAGTAAAATGTATTTTGATTTTCTATTCTTTGTACATAATAATATTTAGGTCATTTTATGTCGCCACTTTGACAATTCTACAAAGTGCGACTAGAAAACATAATTTACGTTGAATATAGTATATATCTCTAATATTATATAATGTGTGGATTTATGTATGTATGTACCAGTACCTATGTATATACAATACATAATATATGGATGAATATAAATTTTGGTTATTTTATAAAATTATTTTATTCTTTTTGGGATGATAAATGGAAAACAAAGCTCTGTGAAAACTTTGACGTTATATGTATATTTATTGACAGTAACTATATTAGATTACATAATATAAATTGTGTTAGAACAACTATACAGCAATTATAATTTATAAAATTTTATGTCTTCAAAACAGTATGTTTAAGAATGTTTTATAATTTCTATTTGCTTCTGAAATTGAAAAATAATTTCTTTGTAAGCTTTCGATGAACTTTTTCGTATGATATATTCTATAAATAATATAGGTAGGTATCTACACCTACATAAATACTAACGTAAGTCTGTATAAGCTACAAACTTATACTCGTACATATTCAATATTCTTATTCACATTAGTTACCCCAAAGTGTTTTCTAAGTATATTTATACAAATAAACACATTCAAATGAATTTTTTATAATTTTTCACTCAATGGATTTTTCCTAAATTTCCATAAAATTGTTGGATATTTCGATTTTCTGACTTAATCAAATTCCGTCATGAAATTTGTTATTTATAAAATGCAAATATGCTTAAACTAAGTTAAATATAAACAAAGTTTAACAAGAAAAGCGATTTTTAAAATAGGTCAGCAGCCTATTCAATACCAGAGTATTATCGCTTTTTTTATCTGTAAGGCTAAGAGATTTTCCAAAAGATTTGCTGAAACACATTTTCACCATAATCTAGAAATGACTTTGATCTATATATTAAGCATTAAGGGGTGGGCGAAAAATGAGATTTATAAATTGATTTGATTTTTTTTTTTAAATGGAAAGTTGAGAAAAAGTAGACGAATTTAATATAAAATCATAAATAACATTCATACAAAAATTACTGAACATTTTTATCCTCATTACGATATTTTAATTTTCAATTGTATGTTAGTATTTATGTAACCTTAGTAAACGTAAAAGGATATCGAAATATCTCTAGAGGCACGTCCTTATAGTATAAAAGTGTGTATATTGTAAACATGTGTCCCGCTGTCCTGATTATATATACATACATATAGAATGATCAACAAAAATGTCTCGAAAGTAAAAATTCGGCATCTGTATAAAGCCACACTCCATCCTTTGTTTAAAAAAAACTTTCAGGTTGAAAACACAATCAAAATAACTAAAATCAATCAACAAAGAAAAAAGTTACAGATTTTTACTTTCGCTCCATTTTTGTTGACCACCCTGTAGTATTAACATAATTAAAATTAAAACATGGGTCGCCCACTTACATAATACATAAATCCCTAAATAATAGTTAGATTGAAAATTGAAAAATATTTTGTTGCTTCAATTTACCCCAATTTATGGATTCAAAAAGTTCTAATTCTATCTTCAATTTAGATTCAGTTGAGATGAGACGATTGTCGTGAATTGTCAAACATTGGTTTCAATGCTAAGTTTTTCAATTTTTACACTTTTCGGTAATATTTTTTAAATTTAAATTTAAACCATATTGAAAGTGCAAATTCCAAAAATCATAGCAATTCATTGAAATATCAGAACCGTTGAAATCTTAATAAATTAACACAATTCGTTTAAAAGACATTTTTAAAAATTAAAGAGTGTAGGTGTAGATAATTTGACATCTGGCGCTATTAATTTGACATCTGGCGATATTTTGAGGAGGTTCAATAAAGTAAATTGAGTTTTTGCGCCATCTTGAATATAAGCCGTACTGTAGACTTTTTGTTCTGCCATATAGGTTTTGTTTGTAAGAATTTTTTCATCGTTAGGTATATCCATTGTTTTATTTTTTATTAAAATCAAAAACTTTTTTTTAAATTTTTGTGTTAATTATTATCTATTTCGGTGTCCCCTAAACATGGTGTTCGGGCGAAGTAAACTATTTGCCCCATGGGAGAGTCTGTATAGTATATAGTAGAGAAAAACGACCACCAAGAACAGGATAATTTATTATTAATTATTAATTAATTACTATTATTTCAAACATACATACATACAATATATAAAAATTGTTGTATAGAAAGAAACTAAATTTATAATTCAGTTTCGAAACATGCATTAAAAAATTAGCTTTAATTTGTTATAATATGATCCACAACTTCTGTAATTATACGTTTTTATACGTACTTTAGCTTATCTGTTGTTTCAAAATCAAAAATATATATGTACAATGTACATACATCAAAAGCTTTCTTTGTAACATCTTCATTAGGAATTTATGCTATGGTTATGGGATGATCTTGTCCATTTTGAAAAGCTTCCACGATGATTACTAAATGTATTTCAAACATAAAAAAAATGATGAAAATATTAAAGATGTATACACGCAGTTTTAAATATTAATTTTTTTATTATAAGGAGTCTTCCTAAAAAGTGGATATGCAAATTTCGTTTAAAGTATGGTATCATCATCAGTATTTCCATTTCAGTTAAGTTGGGTTTAATAATAGGTGATAACCTAAATTTTTGAATGGAAGGAAGAAGATAGAATGTTCTTGTAGAACAAAAAAATTGTTTCTAGGACATAATTTATAAAATTCAATCATTAGATTCCAAAGACAAAAATAGATTGGCCATTTCATCCGTGAGATTAGATAGTATGTCCGTATAATATCTCTCTTGTATACCTACATATATAAAAAATCTCTTTATTTCTTTATATTATTCTCAAAACAATAATAAAAGTACGAATTCTTAAAATAATTACATAGCGTTGTGGCTTGCCATTCAATTTAATTTGATATACAAATGTACATAAGTAACATGCAAACACTAATCATTTTGAGCAACCACATTTTACCACAATAATATCTTTATTAGAACAATTCTCTATTAGTTCATCCCTTAACCCACAATTAAGTTATGTCCCTGAAATGAAATATTCATTAAGCCTATATCTAATCTAAAGTATCTAACAATATACTCCTACAATATAGCGAAATGCGATATTGTATTGTCTCTTACATATATATGGATACTACATACATTCGTATATTATTTTATTTATAATTCGCACCCACCATCAATTTTACACTACCGGTCATACGTATTGGTTCACCCCAAAATTTGTATAATTTTCTTAAAAAAATTGGAATTTCTATATTACGAGTATTATAAAGGATTATTAAAAATAATAGGAGTTATATACTCATATATTTCACAAAAATATCTTCACAGTAATAAATTTTGCTCTCGTATATAGAACCACCTCTTTTTTAAATTTTATCTTTACAAAGTTTAGGGATTTTGTTGATAAGTTAACTAGAGTATCCGGTATAATTTTTTTCCATTCATCTTGGAAAAGCTCTCACAAAGGGTTTACAGAAGTTGGACATCTATTCTTCACGTTTCAGTCAAATTTATCCCATAAAAACTCGATTAATATCCGACAACTCAGCATTACTTCTAATGAATTTTTTTCTCGATAACTAGTGTAAATGTTCTTTACGAAGTTTCGTAGTATGTTTTGGATTGTCATCATGTTGAAATGTAAACTTTTCATCATATATTCTTTATTCAGACGGTAACATTTGATGTTCAAAAATTTCTCATTAGTCTTCTTTTTTCATAGATCCGTCAATATTCATAATGTTGTCGACACTACATCCACCGAACGAAACAGTCCCCAAATCATCACTGAACCATCGCCATGTTTCACTGTTGCCACAATTCACTGCTTAGAAACTTTCCTTCCTGCTGTTTTTCTTACGTAAACTCGACTCATAGACGTCAAATATTTCGAGCTTAGATTCGTCACTCCAAAGAACATGTGTTCAATCCTCTGGCGCTTCTCAATACTCATGACTTCTTAGTTCTTACCCATTATAGTCTCTTCATTTTATTGGCATCACGTAATAGTTATTTTTCACTACTAATAGACCATAGAGACCAGCACTTCGAAACCTTAAACCTTCGTTTCACTGCAGTAACACTAACTGGTTCATCCAGACTCACATACGGTGTCTGTCACGTTTGCCTGATAACTATTCAATTATCTTCAGCAAAAGTTGTTCTCCGAGACCGTCCTACTCAAGATTTATTAACAAAACTACCAAAACTTAGATTTTTTAATGATGTAGTCAACTGTTCTTCTCGGAGTTTTTAATTCCCTCGATATCTGGTGATTAAGTTTGCTGGTTTTATAATAAGCGAATATCATTGAATAAACATCAGTAGAAATTTCCTTATTTTTAGCCATTTTTTATAGAAAAATTACTCAACTTTTTTAAAAAAATGCGTTTTCGATCTCTGGATAACAAAAATTGGTATAAAATAAATTGTTTGTACAATATCAATATCAATATCTAATGGCAAAGAAAGCCAAAACCCTAAACTCAATTGTATACGGCAAATTATCATTCATTAAACAATAAAATCTAATTAGATAAAAAATGGGGAAATTTTCTTTTAAGCAATAAAACAATAAATTAAGTGTACAAAATTCATATCAATGTAATTAATTGTTTGCGGCTTCATTAAAAACAACAAAAATATAACTTATCCCCATAAAACTGTTCAGTAAACACACAAATTTTGGAAAAATATAGGTGGGCAAATACTTATGACCGGTAGTGTATATGATTACGTTAAATTTCATAGTTATCCCTTAGACATTTGCTTATGTAATTAAAAGTTTTAATTAATAACTCGATGTGCATGCGACAAGTTATTATACGAACATTCAAAATATTTTGATTAATTTTTCAGTTTTTCAAATTAAAGAGTTCTATAAATTAAAGTTAAAACGTATAATGTACATTAATTCAATTTAAAATGTTTTTAGGGAATTTGTTGAAATATCAGTTCCTCATTTATTGAAAAAAAAATTTGCAAGCTATAAAGAGAGGCATAGCCATCATCATTTCTTGTGTGCATTATTGCAGTAGAGTAGACTATGATAAATATAGTTATGATATTGTGAAAGACGACATTTAAAATGAAAACTAAAATTATATTTATAAAGTTAATAATTACTTAGGTAACTTAACGTTTTTATATTATCCATGTAAGGCTTTTCAGTTTTTCAACGTACTACTATGAACCATATGGTCCATGTCCATCATATATGTGAGACTACAGATCGTTTCATATGTATAGGGTAATTTTAAGAGTTTATTGATTACTAATTAGTTTGTTGTAGTCAAGTTATGTTCTATTAATCGATAAGTTTCAGAAATACATCAAAATGTTTTAATATACTGTATGTATATCTATTACTACGTTTACATGCAGAGTCGAACTTGGGTTCAAACCGGGATGAACTATCATATAAACACGAGTCGAGTTGAAAACGTTGATATGGTGTCATATAAACGCGAGTTGAGTAGTCGAGTTGATATTTGTCATTTAAAACGCAATACACGTCATTTCTGTGTGCTTTTTTTGGGGGTTAGTTTTGTGTATTTTTATAATAATGGCAAAAAGGAATATTTAGGAGCTTGAAGAAACTCTCGATTTATTAAGTGTAATGCAGCATCAAAACATTTTGATAAAAAAATATACAGAAATTCTGACATTTATAAATAGGTTTATGTTATTCTGCTTCCGCAATAAATACCTTGAAGTTGAAATTGTTATATTCTGCTGTCACTTGAACTTAGGTACCTGCGGGTAATATGGCCTACCTAAGAGAGATATGGAAATAAAATTAAAAATTTTATAGATAATAAAACGATTTTTTATTTAATAAATCTTACAAGTATTGTAGGAATAAACAATAAATTTAAAATGGGATTTCTACCTTTAATAACAAAAAAATAAAACATTTTCAAAAGTACCGATAATAGGCCTTATTATACTATGGGCGGGTAATAAGGCCTATGAATTAAAAATCTGAAAAACATAAAAAATTATAATTATATTTGGTGGTTGAGATCAAGAATAAAATATCTAAAACAATTTAAACATAAAATAATTGAAAAACATGACAACATTCCGCTTAACAGCTATCAGGGCACCTAAATGCATCAACGTCATATGCTAATAAATCAACGCACTCCTCATGAAAATGTATGATAGGCTTTAATACCCGCCAGCCCTCAAAATTTTTTAAAATCACATTAAATAAAAAAACGATTATAAAATTACTAAAAAACACTTTTATTTTTTTTATGAAATATTATTATTTGAGTGACAGTATGTTCAATTTACGATATTTACCTGACGGAGGCGGGGATGCAATCGATGGACAATATACACGAATATCAGTTTGTCTACTTCTAACGAATGTGTGTGTGTGAAGTTTTAATTTATGGGCGCGCATTTTAGACGTTTTTGGCTTCGTAGGCCTTATTACCCGACAGGCCTTGTTACTCGCAGGTACCTTACGTTTCGGCTCCATTTCAACTCTATCTTACTTATTACTACATGCAATCAACAGTGCAAGTAGAATTTTGACTTTATTTCAACTTAACCTCAAATCAACCTTTCAACTCTCCATATAAACGCTTGCATTTAATTTTTAAAATCAACGAACAGATAGTAATTTCGTAGTACATTTGCAGGAAATGACAAATACTGTATGAAAACCACATAAGTTTTTAGAAATTTATTTCATATTTAACATTTGTATCGACGGCCGCGGTTAATCTACCTATATATGTAACAAATCATAAATTAAATTAAATCTTGTTTTGCTCAAAAATGTACAAAAATAAAGAAATTGCTTCTATTTTTTTTTTTTTTTAGTTTGGACGCACCATAATAAATTCTGTATAAAACTTTGCCAATCATCAGAGTTTGGTGGCAAACAATGCTAGAACAACTACGTGAGTGTATTCAGTGCGATGCTACTTAGTGCCGGACGGAAGTTTGCAATGAAATCGATCAATAAACAATAACTGAAATAGCTAATCATTTGTTAGTGTCGAGATAATTTCCGAGTGAATAAATGATGCGAAAAAACTCAAGTATTCATAAAATGTGTAGCTATTTGCAGAATCTTTTTGATGTTTTGTTATAATAAAATTCATTGAAAACGTGGTACGTTAATTAATCTTATTTTGATTGTTAAAATGAATAACAATTACAGCAATATGACAGATGAAGATGATGAGCCAGTTGAGACAAGGTAAGATTTCCTATCGTTAATTATTAAATAATTGATTATTTTTAGGTTGTCTCCCGCTTTAGGACTGATAAATTAACACAAAGATATTTTATTCTTAGCTAGAGAAATATTTATAACAACCTCTTCTCTCTATAAGTATTAAACATATTTTATTCAACCATGTAAAATGATCTATCAATGGTTAATTTATATTGAAACATTTTTATTTTAAAGTATCTACTAACCGTATGAATTTGGAAACATCATTTTCTATACGGTTACCAGTCACGATAATTAAATTAATTAAACCAAAACTTATTTATGGTTTTCCTTCTTATGGGATTATTTCCTACGTATTTAGTTGATTCTGTGGTTTACATAAATGTATTTTCATTATTATTGTTATTATTATTAACAAACCCAATGCCGTATATAGTTTTGGTTAGCGAATATAAACCATCTCTGTCTACTCAATATGGGCTATTGGCCAAAAAGATGTTGTGAGGAGCGATGCTACTGATGGGCTCACTAGGCAGGCCTCCATTCTTTGGGTGGGAACTAAACAGTATCTCGACGACTAATATATGATATCTGCTATTAATCAAAAGATCATGGATTCCAATCGGACAGTAGAAATGGAATTGAGAACTGTCGGACTGCAATACAATTCGTCGAGAAACCATCAAAGAAAATATCTCCAAAATCTTCATGTACCTTTATAGGAATAATCGCAAGGTGATAGTGTTATTGGTAGACAAGTAGACAGTTGAGCTTAATAGAATTCTTAACCAAAATAACTTGACCGATCCTATTTGTGACTTGTGTTCCTTTTCTTTTCCCACTTTTTTGAATACTTTTGCACGAAACAATCAGGAGATACTCGGTTTTGCATTTCTCAACGCAGCAATGTTGCGGGACACTTTCCTGAGCTACACCCTGGTCTTCATCATGAAAATCAGAGTATTTATCATCATGGAGACCAGATGATCTAAAAAAACTAGATTTATCAGAAAGATACATTCAACTCTTTGAGCTTCCGTTGCTGTGACATACCGCAATCATTTCCTCTCAAGCTAATAAATATCAGCCAGAATATGTGGCTTGTTTCTAACATTTCGTATTACATCAAATTAGGTGCAAGCTGATTGTGAATATCTAGATAGAAAAACTATTCATAACTTTACGTACAATTTTTTTCAAATACACATCACAAATGCAAACCGGCCCATTTGTAGACATCCTGCGCTCCCGCATATATACATAAATTAACCTTTTAATAACATTTCCGATATCGAAAACTACCATGTATATTCTTCCATAAATCCTGTGCAAAACTCTCAGATTAGATCAAAAATACATATTAGTGAAGGTATCAGCATTTAGTTCATGATTTAACTTTTTATTATTATTTCATTTTTCTCTTTGGTGAGTCTCACTATATCATTTTAATTAAATCATGATTGATAACACTTAAAGTGAACACTTAATAAACCCGTATGAATATGAAAAAATTGAAAATAAATGATTAAAAACCATAGAAATGACATAAGATTGATTGCAGCGCCATAAAGGTAGATCGTAGAACTTTTTTGTGTATTACTAAAATCGTCATTTATTCTATATGATTTTTGATATATTCATTTTTTTCGTATTCCAAACATTTTTCGAGTAAAATGATTAAAAACCCTAGAAATTACATGAAATTGATTGCAGCGCCATAACGGTATATCGTGGAAATTTTTGGTCTATGAATGAAATCTTGATTGTTATACTCAAAATCATAACGAACTTTTACCATTATTACTTAGGTACAATGTAAATTCTCATTCGTTCAGAAGAAAATAATACTTGAGTATGTATATCTTAAAAACGAAATTATTTTAGAAAAATAATAAAGCAATTAAAAGATTTTTAACTGTAACAGTATTTCGGAAAACACATAGATAAAAATCAAATTTCAAAGTAAACAATAATGTTATTCTGTGTAAATATTATGATCGTTCTTTTATTACATATAAACAAAACCTAACTTTAAAATTTATGTATGTTCATTTTATTTAAGTTTACCTATCTTTACCTAGTAAACAATAAACATACATAAATAACCATATGAATTAATCGTACTTTATGTTCAAATGTTTTTTTTTTGTTAAATATACATAGTTTTATAAAATCCAATATTTTATAATTTTAGGTATATATGTATGTAGATGTACGTACATAGTGGTTGGTATACATCTATGTACAATGTACATGTACATTGTACATACTTACTATTATATTTAATTTCAATTAACTCTGACGTCTGATATTTCATTATGATTTTCAGATTTTAATTACATACATACTCAATGACCTGACCATTGCTGTGATATTAATTTGTATGAAAATAGAAAAGTTCCTAATACAAAAAAAAAACGCTTTTTTATGTAAAAGCTCATATTTGCTGAACTATTACAATACGCATGTACATTATTTTTGTCATATTAGTAATTTAGTATGTACCAACCTACTAATATGAAAAATGTATTTAACCGATTTAATTGACTGCACTGATTTCGTTTTACACATTATAGAGTTGTTGCATTACTTTTCATATATTTTCATAAATTTTCATTTCATTTGAACGCGAATTTAGTTGAAAATTGAGTTTAATCTATTCGACTCAATAATTATATATTGTTGGGTTCAGTTGAAAATAGCCTTAGGTACATAACATAGTTGTATGTAAATAATCGTGGATTGAGTTGTTTTTATTCTTTATAAATTATTGTTTCCTGAAAATAATATTTTATTAATTAGGTAATAAATTAAAACATAGAAAAACGAATTTTGTTGGAATATAAATATTTCGTTTTTCATATTTCGATGGATAAAATAAAATAATTATTTTTTTTGTTTTTAGTAGATATTGTTTTTTTTTTACCACAACAAAAAATTCAATATCAGTTCACATTTAAAAACCAGTAAAGGAGTAAAGACGTAATAATTGGCTACGCCGATTATAATATACCCGTATGAGTACTGTAGAGTACCGAATATTGTACCTCCCATGTATCACTAGTATACTATTAGGTAAAATGTGCCAAATATTAAATAAACGACAGATCAAACAAAAAGTGTCAAACCATTTTCTTAAGTAAATTGACATAAAATTGATTACAGCGCCAAGCTGGTATGTCGTGGAACTTTTGGTCTATGAATGAAGTCTTCATTTTTGTATTCTCTATAATTGTTGTCACAATAATTTTTTCTACATTTCGACTATCTTTCGATTGATCAAAAATTAGGTTCACATCGTACCCAAGCCTCCTCTATATTTTCTCCGATTTGCTCAAAAAACAATAGAGATCTTACTCTAGGACTACAAGATAAACTGTCAAAATTTCAGCTTTTAGCAGACGGACATTCATATTTCGACTTAGAATTTCACGAGAAAGAAAATTGTGTTATACGATGAGTACAAACTCCGTAATAAAGTTATATTACCCTTTGTTTAACATCACACGAGTATAAAAAGAATTAAATATTCAAATAATAAATCAGGACGTATTGAACTCAATTTTATTGAGTTTTGGAAAAGGAAGACTTTAGTATGATCGTTACCTACACCAATTCAAAACGAAGAAATAAATAATCTATTATTAAATGTTTTATTCATTTCTATTCCAGCAAATCATATTTTTTTAATCGAAGAATTAAGTATACGAACAAATGGTTATACGAAGAAATGATTATACGAAGAAATGATTATATCCATGGGAAATGTGTGTTGGTGTAGATCGAAAAAATGTGGATACGAAAAAATTAGTATACGAAGAAATGTATTGTAGGTATGTGTTACAAAGAAATGGACTATATAAAGAAATGTTTTACGAAGAAATTGACTATGAAGAAATGTGTTACGAAGAAATGAGCTATGAAGAAATGATTATTATCAATCATGATAATAAAGTAGATAACGTCGTCTGTGATATATCTGATGTCTAATATAGAATCAATTTCATTTTACAATGCTAGTAGGTCATGGTTTTTGTTACAGCAATGGTAAGTTTGAAAGGTTAACATTTGATAAGCAATTTATGCATAAATTATGAATAAAATAAAATGAAAAGCTTATAAAAAATGTCATTCACAATTATCCCTTTGTCGAATACATTTTATTTATTGACCTATATTTGTTGATAAAAACATTTTCAGATGAACGAGCTTTTTTGAATTTCAGGATACATATACATACATACATATGTACAATATACATACCTACTATATATGTACATATATGCTCAAAAGTCTTTTCGATGATAATACCTACATATACTCGTTTACTTCAATTAACCCAATAAATATGACAAATAATTGAACCCAGCAAGAATATAACTTCCACACGATTAATCCTTAGGGCTTTTTTCATCATTTGGATGATAGGTATATATGTATGTATGTATATATGGGGAAATATGTATAATTTGAATTTCACACATCTAAATTTATACATACATACATATATATATAAGTATATGTTGATATAACGTATGTCTGATAATAATTGAGTGGGTTGTTTTTTTGTATCCACGTTTATAGCTAAGATTAGCGTTCGATAATTTGTTTTTATCGGTGAATTGAGACGGAACTCACAATCCTAACTGAAAATCAGAATAAATTGTAATTTGTAGACGAATCGTTACCGGAATGGAAATATAATTTTTTTTCCTAATCACTTATTAATCGAGTTAATAAACGATTTTCAAATCAACATCATAAAAACGTTAAAGCTTCAGAATATACAGATGTATGTTTCCAGTTAAAGCAACCTTAAATGTCAGGTCATTTTAAAACTTAAGTTACCCCAGGACGACTAAATCAAATTTTTATTTGGACAATGTTCTGAAATTTTTGGAGCAAATCATAGTTTTATACCAATTATAATTGAAAGTATTAAATTAAATAATTTTATTAATTGAATTAAAAATAATTCATTAAATGACTGAATGGAAGTAATAGCCTCTCAAGCTACTTTATAGTAATTTAGGAATTACTTTTAATGAAAAAAAATAGATAAATAATAACATTAATTTGTCAAATTAAAATTATTAATATAAGGTATCTAAACAGGGTGATTCAAAGAATATAAGAATATAATTTGAAACGTTTTGTAGAGTGATTCCTATGGAGCAAACAATCAATCTACGGAGCGATGTCGGATTCTTAGTTAAAGATGATCCTAGAAAATGTCTAAATGACATTCCGAATAATTGATCTGAATTAAAATAACTACTTGCGCAACGCGATGGTTCATAATTTATTTCTACTGTCGATAGAAGTACGTGACGTATTTAAAACCGTAATATTAAATGTTTGCAAAAAAAAAACTGAATTTTTCTCTATTAATTTTTGACTGAAGCTAAATGGTCAAAAAGTTCTCAATAATGTTTAAAATTTAAATATTTTGTTACTTTATCTTTAATAAAATAAAAATAAAATAAAAAGTCCTTCCCAAATTATTCAGCAAAAGAAGGCGTGAATTCTCCTAATATGCAATGTAATGAGAAATCATTTTTTATGAAAATGAAGTTAACCGATCAAAAGATGAAATAATGAAATTAAAAATCACATTCACGTCTTCTTTTTTATCCCTTATGGTGTTTGCTGACTACGTCCATATTAGACACGTCCATATTAGACACGTCCATATTATAAAAAGACTAAAATTCATGAGTTTTTCATATATTCAGTTTTTCAAATATTCAAAACAATCTGTATCTCAAAATTAGTAAAATGTTGATTAATAAATTTTACTTCTACAATGAAGGTATGTACGAGTACGTACTTATTGCTAAGCCAGTGATAGATATTCATTTTAAAGTGAATACCAGAAATTTTCTAAACAGTTTTGCTTAAAATTGATTTTTAAGGTAGGATCATTTTATAAGATAGATTATGGCAAAGTAAATAAGAGAAAAGAAAAAATTATTTGACCTAGGAACGGGAACATTTTGTTTATACAATTCTTAGGGGTATACATAGATTATTGGGCTAAGCTCATTAGAACCTTTTAAAATTTGTATAGCCTAATATTCTTACGTAAATATACCTACAATATACAAATACATATATGTTATATGACTAGATAACTTACTTTTTTTCTTAAATATTTAAACATAGGTATCTTTAATTCCAAAAACCACTCCCCTCATTGTAAGTATTAAGATATGTACAATGTACATATGTATGTAAATCGATGTTTATTTGAAAAAAGGCCCTAACCTCCATTTTTAAAATTTTTCAGGAGAGACAGAAACTAAATATTTTTACACAGCATTTCAACGAACAGGACGTTTAAAAAGCGGGAGAAAACCATATTTTTTCGTGAAATTTAGTAAAATAATGTTACCAGATAGTATAAAATTTCCCATATTACCAGATTTAAAAAAAACCATTTCTGAAAAAATTAATGTTAGGGCCTTTTCTTAAATAAGCATCGATATGTACATACTCGTATATAACATAAAGCTACAGAAAGTAACTTAAACAATATAGCGCGGTGGGGGTAAGAATTTCATTTACCTTATTATATTGGAAAATATTTTTATTCGGTTATATAGTACGTAATCTGTACTTAGTTTTATGCTTTAATATTGATTTTATGTATAATGAAAAATGAAAAACTCACCAGAAAAACATAATAACACAAAGTCACATACAGTATCTGATTTTTTTTCTCATTGTGGTGGTCAAAGCGTATTAAAATCCATACTGTTGTTGAGCCGGACGTATAGATTTTTGTACTTATATTTGGTTTGCCATTTATTGGGATTAAGTACTTATTGGGTGAGTCGTAAATGCAGCAAATATGTTCTGTTTTTGTCCCCAACATATATATTTAATACTAAGGGAGGACTATTTTTTTTCTCCATTTATTTATTATCTTAGATTGTACTGCCGGAAAAAACAACTTAAATTGTATTACTAAAAAGGAAATGAATTAAACTGTCTTCTACTTTTATTTTTTTACTAATAATAAAGTTAAAATGAAATAAAATCTATCCTAAAGCAATATTTGGATATA
>JANSTT010023335.1:0-39994 GCA_026745375.1 Platyura marginata | reverse complement strand
CCTCAGATTCAAATTAACATGCCAGAGAAAAACATTTTCATGTTTTACCCCAGTCGGATTTGAACCCGGGACCTCCCCCGCTCCAAAGGCAACCACTCAATCCACTGAGCCATTTGGCCGATAGTCTTAACGTAAACTATGGTAACTTGGTTTATCGTAGTTTTGAGTTATTTAACCAAAAAAATTCGGAACAATTGCAACTATGACCTCTTCATAATGAAGATTTGACGTTAATTTTGAAAAAAAAATTAATTGTTCGAGTGAATTTATCAATGATTTAAAGGTCTACAAACCTTAAATAACGATATAGAAGACTCCAAGTTAATCTGGGCACGTAACATGAATAGAGGAGCACAGCATGCCGAAACTCGTACGATATTTCGATAAAACGGAAACGGCCCTAAGGAAAGCTTAGGAAACGGTGGAAAGACTCAATTGATGAAGCGCAAGCCTACTGAGAGTTGGAAACTGAAAGACACGAGCTATATAAATCGAGATGAATGAAATCGTTAATTACGGGAGGCCAGGGCCCGCAATTGGGCTGTCGCACCGATAAACAAAAAAAGGAATCTTAAATAAAATTAACCTAAAACGTTGAATAGCTCTACTGCAAAATGGTAATTTTTGAGTTATCATAGTTTATGTGGCAACCATCGACATTATACCTTTACCAATTATACTCGTTATTTAAACTTCTATAGCAATATCAGTAGGTATAGTTGAAAATCAATATACGCAGCGATGCATTTTATAGCAATTCCAGTTCACTGACGGTATCTTTCAGCTGTTCCGCTAAAAATAATTTCTTTGTGCCAAGTAGACTGTCATCAAATCAATGTTCTATTTATAATTTTTTTCTGATTGACAAATGACACAGAATGAGGGAAACTGTTACGTACTTATTCATAATATTATAATAGGTAATTATTATTTTTTTTTTTACAGTAGGTATAGGCAAATTATCTAGTAGTTTCTGTGATGAGATCAATAATTAAATCAAATAAATAAAAATTATTTTCATTTCATCAGTGGATCCAGATCAGAGTTGCTGAGTGGCACATCTGAACAATTGCCCCAATTAATATATAAATGTTTTCTTGACAACCAGCCTATCAATTACGAAAATGTGATTTATTTATTAGTCGACAAGTTCAATCAAAAATTAATTTTTTATATTTATTCAATTCATATCAAAAGTATATAATAAAAAAAAATCGTATAAGAACATTTTATAAATTTGTCTTGTGCTTTGATATACATAATAACGTTCTGAATTAGATTAGACATAAAATCATTTTATTATTGTTTTCGATAAACATACATTATATACATACATACATATATATATATATGTAGAATCAGAACGATAGTCACGATAGCTTAAGCTTACTCCTAAATAACATGATATATTGTATATACAAGACAAAAATTTTGTTTTTTCTGTTATATTTCTTAATGGGTTGTGTGTATGAGGTGACTTTTCGATTATCTTATTTTATGACAAAGGAAAAAAAATAAGATGTCCGCCCTAATTTATTAAATTTATTAATTATAAGTATATATAATAAGACTGATAATATCAAGATGGCGCTGACTCTGGTGAGCATCATATATACATATATATATATATACAGTAAGACCTCGTTTAGCGCTCGCTGATTCTATATAACACGGTCTGCTTGAAGTCTGAACAAAATCCGCCACTTCGTCTAAATCTGTATTTGTTTGCTATCAATTGAATTTGCAGTGTTGCATATGAAACGTCATCAATTTAAATAAAATGGTCTCCATTTTTAACGCTGTTTCATTTAGTGCGCTTTGTCGTCTGCGAACGCATCCAAAGCGCTAAACGAGGTCTTACTGTCTGTATAATATATTCATTACTTGAATTATACTAAACTAAAACGGAATATTCATAAATAGAGTTGCTACAAACTATTTTTCAAAAAAATAGAATTTCCACTGTCGTAATGTAATTAAGCGTACCTTTACTACACAGAATATTTTTTTTTTTCGTTTATAAATCTATTGAATTGTACCATAATTGTACTTGAGTTGAATCCTTAAAATATACATAATAAAAATGGTATAGATATAGATAGTATAGGTAGGTAGATGTTGGAAACTTCTAACGAAACTCATCATTTATTCATAAAAATGCACGGCTCAAAAACTTACTGTCTTGAAAACTTCCCATACCTACAGATATAGACAGAGATACTCTGTAACAAAGAACTTTTCTCGCATTCAAACTTTTTGTTTTATTTTTTTTTTTATTTTTTAATTAATTCATTCTCTATATCTACAGCTACTGGATGACAAACAATCCATTCATAAATATATAATTTACTTTACGAGAAGACTATGTGGATAATTTAACTTGATAAATACAAAGTTTTATTTAACCGAATCAATAATGGAAACGTGTGTTGATGATGTTTGCGAAGTAATTTGTAAAAATGTGTACGCTGCGTACTTTACTGTACATCACACATCAAAATGTATAGGGACAAAAAAAAAACAAAAATGGTGGGTAGCTAGTTGGTTTATTTATAAAAAAAAAAAGACTGTCAACAAATATTATGTTCCGAAATCAATCTAATTAATGTGTAGGTTTTTGTGTAGTTAAATATTTAAGTTCATTTGCTACATATCGATTTAGCGGAAAAGCCAATTTGTCATTTTAAGAAAAAAGGTTCTATATTTGGAAAAAAATGGGTGTAGGAGTCAAAATTATATATATATGTATTCATGTGTGCGTGGCCTATGTTATTTGGATTTGTACCTCTATATTGCCAACCGACTGTCTATCTATGTCTATACAAAATCATTTTACAACAGTGCCCTTAGTAATCAGGCGTCCACCACAATATTTTGGACAATCAATAAAAACAATACTTAAATGGTTTAACAGAAAATAATTAACTAAAATAATATCCTTGATAATCACACTACTTACTTTTAAATGGCTTAAGTTTCATATCGGTTCAATTTCAAAATAACAACAAAAAAAACGAGGACAAGGACACAAAACCCGTATTTGCTCACTGATGTTAAGAAGTATTAATTTAATGTTGACTTTGAATTATTATTTTGAGCTTAAAGCTTTATTTGCATATCTATATACTTAAAGAGATACATACACTCTCATTTTATTGTTTAATCATCATCATCATATATAGTATTATATAACTGTTAAATTGATAAGACGATTAATAATAAAGTTGACATTATTACGGTATTACGGACATTGTAATTAGATATACAGAAAACTATACACATACATACTTAGGGCAATTTTTTTATTAACCTATTGCTGGAATTATTACATTATTTACCATATAGAGCTAGCTGATTATATTTTTCGACTTACTTTAAATTGACATTTTTTTTCCAGGATTATCAAAAATTTCTGAATTTATAAAAAAAGCAAAGGAAAATTTTGTATATGATTGATGTTTAATGGCTTTACCCCCCGTTATTTACCAGACCCATCTTCGCAGTAAAATTAATATAATTATGCCAGGTGAAATACATTTGACATCAGGCGACAAAAAAAAATGATCAATGGATTAGATCAGATGGAATGTAAATCCATTATCATTTCCGAAACGAATGAAATGAATATGTAAATTAATTGAAATTAAATATTGACGATTTTCTTTTTGAACAAGAACATGCATACACACACACAGACAAACACACACAAATTTAATGTTTAAATAGAATTAATTAAAAATAATGACGACTTTTTGTTAAAATTAGGGAGAATTTTTAAAATCTCAGACCATTTGACGTTTCGTGTGTTTTTACTATATATACGCTACATGCCGCACATAAAAAAAAACCGATAAGAAAACCTAATGGCATAACCATTAAAAACACCTGCGAGGTACAGAATTTGTGCGCTTGATACCATGACGAATTGTTTCTTATATTAAACTTTTTTTTTGTATAATCCAAAACAATTTGGTAAAATTTTCCAAATTTTTGTTTTTTTTTCCACCATCATAAAAGAAAAGCGACGATTTGCATGTTCTTTTACATATTTTCCTCAGTACTTAACTTCTTTTTTTTTTTTTTGTTTATAATTATACTCTCCACTCATAATATTGCGCGTCTTCTTTATTTTGGCCAAAGTGTGTATTTATGTTTTATGTTATCCCATACTATGTAATAATAAACTTAACACTGAAATTGAACTGTTCGATGTTAAATAGAGTATGGATGGAGATTCAATTATTCGTTTGGATTTTTTTTTCTTTTTTTTATTTCAAAGCTATTTTTAGCCATTTTCAGCAAAACAAATAAAACAAATCTAATTTATTTGCTATTTTCAATTCACAATATTTATATGTAAGTAGGTTATGTATATGTAATGTATATAAATAAATTCTTTTTAAAGAATGTGCTTAATTAAAAAGAAAAAAAAAATAAATAAAAACAAAAACTTGTTGATTTGATCAGGCCGAAATATTTAATATTTTTTAAGAGGAGGAGAGGAGGACAACGCCATTTATATATTGAAGTTAATATGACGAACACATTTTTTGTGTATCCGGATATCCGGATATTGAATAATTTAATAAAATATTCTGATTTCCGGATAATCTATTCAAACTACTCGAATATATGCAAAGAAAATGTATTAAAAGTAAAAGTATTGCGATAAAATAAGTTCTAAATAATTATTTAAAAAAAAAAATAAATTTCGGTCTGTTAGGGAAGTTTGTTCTTATTCAATTTTTCTCAGCAACAAATAAATATTGAGTAAATTATCTAAACAAAATTCAAATTGTTGCTGCTTTCTTACACACCTAGCTTTCTTAGGTGTCCCTTCAGCTTGGCCTGTCAGAAATTCCTAAGTCTATTTTTGCTCATTTTTATGCTAGCCTTAATTTTTATTTGGACTATGTTCCAATTCCACAGAAAGGCTTTGGTCCAATGGATGTTCCCGTTTTTCTTTCTTTCTTAAATTGTTGTTACATAAAGATTCTTCAAAATTGCCGGCATTTTTTTTAAAATTATCTACATATAAGTATTAGAGATTAAATAATAACATAATTTTTAATAATAGATTTCATTTTTCGAACGTACAGAAATAATAAAAAAGAATTACTTAGTTCATATAATATAAAATGTACACTCAATAAGAGATAGAACGAAACAGTTATTTTAAATTTTCATTCTTAATCCAGCAAGACCCATAAAAATCCTTTTAACTCGCAAAAAAGTACAACAACAAAAATCTCCAACATTACATGTATGAATGTATAGAATGGTTGACACCAGGTGATCAATCACTTTAACCTTAGCTATATGTATAACAATAGAAAGATATATATATATATATATATATATATGTATATATGTAACTTATCACTTTATTTTCTGAGTGGTCAGAAATCTTACTATACCCGTAATCGTAAAAGTAAAAAAAAATTAAAACTAGCTCCAAAAATGGTGATCGTTCAAATGAATGACCAAGAATGAATGATGAATTTATTTTTCATTATTTTCCTTATATGTAACGCTTTGAAATAAAATAAAATCGACAATTGTTTATTAAACAAAAGCAGGACACTTTAAAATTACTATTGATGGCTTCCCCACTGACTTTTTATATCCTGTCAATATAATATACCAAGCTTTGCTACTATTACATATAAGGATTTTTTAAGGATATCCTGTTCCCTCTATTATGGAAAATAATAGATGCGGAAATAAAAATACTATAAAAGTTGTATTTATAGATTTGTCACATATCGATCCTAATAAATAGGAAAAATTTGCATTACAATTACACCAACATATTTTTGTCCACAGCACTGTATGTATAGTGTATATGTATGTATGTATGTATGTATATCTATAAAAAGTACTAATAATAAGCAAATTTTTTTGAGTTTTTATAAAATTTAAAAAATAATAAATATTTTTGTTTTCTTAATGTCAAGAGACAAAAAAAAATCAACTAATAAACCTGAATTGCGATTTAATTTAATTTTAATCGCACTGTTTACAAAAACAAACTAGCAAATAATGCGAAGTAGTTTCATATAGCTTTACATACATATACATAAGTTACATACACTTAAGAGATATTTTCATTGTTTTGTTTTTGAATTTCACTCTTCTTATTTATTATTTTCCGACATTAATGTGCCGTTTAACCGTTTATATACATAGATACATACATACATATATAGGTAGGTATATACAAATGTGCGATAACTTAACAGCGGATATAAAAAATACGTGTGAAATAAAAAAAAAAAAAAAAAAGAAAAGTTCTGTCAGTCGTCAGCATTTTTAGCATCCTATCATACGAAAAATAAAAAAACATTTCAAAATCAATAAACTTCCTCTATAAATATTTCATTAAATGTCTTTTCACAGCATTTCACATTTAAGTATATATAGGAAAATGTGCGCCGGTTGATGTATAACCAATCCAATCAACTTCTTCTACCAGTTCCGGAATAATATTTTTTTTTTTTTTTTAAAGAAAAATTCTCTTGTCGATTCTATACAAAATATGTATGATGAAAACAACAAGTATATACATACAAAACATACATACTCGTATATGTACATAGGTAGAAGGCGATGAGGTATTTTGCTTATTGACCTAAAAATAAGAAACTCTTCAATTCGCACAACATATCCGCGCACTGCAAGAGATTTCCTATACCAAAAACAGGGGATTTTGTCGAATGACATTTTTGATTGACGTGGTGTTTAGGCAAATTCTTATTATTGATAAAAACCACAAAAGTTTTCATGGAATTTTTTTGGAACGCAATTGATATGTATTCTTAGTATTTTCTTTCTTATTTACATGTTTCGTAATGAAAATCCTGTAGTTTGGCATATAATTGCAAATACCTTTTTTTTTGTGCATATTTTTAGTTACAATTTCTGAACAAATATTTTCTTTCATAATTTATATATAGAGCTACATAATTTATAAATGAAAAAACTAGAAAATTCCCATAAATTTTAAATGAAAACTCTTTGGTTATCCATTAAATTCAATTTAATAATATGATAACTATGGGTAGGTATAGCACACAGGCACATTTTTATGATGAAAAATATTTTCCATCGAAAAAATTATTTTTTTAAAATATATTTGGCTTGAATTAACAAAATGTTGTTTTATTCCACATGAATAATTACAATGCCGTATTATATTATGGAATTATTTCTATATATTGATGTTGTTGTTGTTGTTGTTGTTGTTGCTGCTGCTGCGTCCAAATTCGACTTTTCTTTATATAAATTAATTGACCGATGGACAAAAATGTATAAAGATTTATATTATGGTTTGACAAGCAACTGGACAAAATTGGTCATGCAATCAGTAGATTTTCTAAGAGCTTTAAATATTCAATTTTCTCAAGATAAATATTACGTCTCAGCATTAATACAGCTATCTTCAAAAAGTCAAATAGAAAATAGGGCCATAACAAAAGTTGAACTTTGTAATATTTTAGGAGGGGGTGAGGTCATAATTGTGCAATTTATCTTCTCGTTAAGATGCGACCAATACCAATACAAAACAAGCCTAATCTATATAGTTAGGTAACTTTTTGGCTTCTACCTTTTTTTCTCGGACGAAATTTTTCCCCACACACTCCTATCCCAGAGAATATTGTCGATTAATTTCCCCTTTTTATAGAAAGTTGTTTTCATTCAAATCATTCAAGGAATCATTTTTTCATATTTAATTTATTATTTTAAAATAAGGGGCTCAGAACATTTTCCACCTAATTTAGCACCTGTGAGAGAAATAATAAAATAATTCATTAGTAATTAGTTTTTTTTTTAGGTGTAAGTACATAATAACAATATATAAGTATTATCTAGGTATAGTTAGTTAGTCCCTAGCGATAAATAATTATTTTTGTTGTTGTTGGAGATGACATCATGGAGGATGGAAAACAATTTTTCAATTAGCAGGTTTTTTTTGTCTTTTCATTTTCCCATTGTCTGGTTTTTAATTAAAAAAAAGTTGTCGTGCCCCTCTATAACACGGACATGTACCACGCATAAAGCATGACATATTTTGATTATTAAAGAGAATGATTCTGAATTTTATATTTGGCTGGCTCCATATCTTTTCTATGTACAATTTCGGTGGAAATGTCTGCTGGCTGAGATGCTATATTATACATATACAATATGTTCAGGTGTGTCATTACATAATATGTAGGTACTATCAACCTTTATTCATTTATCTACATTCTACACCTATTCAAAGCAAGTGAAGGCATCGTGTCTGGTCACATAAATTTCAATTTATAATGATATGGACAGACACAACAACATAATATAATTTATTATTGGTACAATGACACAGAACGTCTTCGAAAATAATGAGATTACATTTACACACTATTTTGTCTTCAGTGACCATTGTCATGTTTACTCTCGTTTAGTTGTCCTTATTAAGTATAGATAAGTACTATATAGAATAAGTGGATACATAAATTTATTGGAGCTGTTCGTGTCCTATCGACTTACGTATCTTTATATATAAATTTCTTAGATTATAGATCTACAAGTATAGATTCAATGAAGAACACATGTAAAGCATATATATGTACATATGTATTTATGTACCTGAATGTTTAATATCCTTCATGCTTATCAATTACAAGTAATTAAGTAGCATTATTAATAGTAAGCATTTAGATTGATAAAATATTTATAAAAAAAAAATATACTTCAAAGTATCGGTTTTTTGTAAATTACAAGAACAATACAACTCGTTCCTGATGTCCATTATAATATTGATATTGATACAAAACGCAACCATTGTAATCAAATAAATAAATACAGATCAATAAAACACATTGATGTACCTTCTACCTAAATTATAAACATGAATAAATGATGCACAATATATATATATATATATAACTAAATATCACTAACACATCCAAAGATAATGGAACAGTTTTCCTGTTGAAAATTCTCTTAAAGTAGGTCCATTGTAAGAAGATAAAAAGAATCTGTCAATAATTACCTGTTTAACGAATTTTAATGTTTTCCTCACTTCCGTTGATTTCTCTAGTTTAAGCACGCCATTTATGAGATTTTTGATTTTTTTGTTTTTTTTTTTTTGTTTTGTTCTTCTTTGGATCAACAACAGATAAAAATCTTAGATTTGATAGAAGAAAAAAATCGATTTTTCAAAGCACGGTGCATATACACAAAAGTTACAACACACAAAATCAACTTGATTACTACTTCAAGTCCAAATTATATTTCCCTTCTTAGATCACTTCAGTTAGAAGATGAGAAAATAATTGTTTTTTTTTTTTGGATTTATCACTTATAATTAAACTACACCAAAAATGATTGAAAAATAGTCTTTTCTTCCTGTGAGTGTGTGTATTGTATAAAAAAAAAATACTATAAAAAGCTCATTTTACTATACACAATTTTGGTACACGCGAGGTGTGTCTATATAGAAAGCTCGTCTGGTTATGATGGTTCGAAGTAAACTGAAATTTTCACATTACAGAACGGGCCATATATACAAAATAATGCTCTTCGTCTTTTCGTTTCCGAATCAACGTAGGACGTCAGTTATTATAGTATGAAAAACAAATTGTCTCGTAATTGAAAAACTCCTGGTGGGTACAGAAAAGTTTCTGTATAGTTGTCGCACTTAAAAATGGGTCAAATTTTCATTTACTATAAAAATGGTTTTGATGACGCAACAATAAAAATAAATATACATATTAAAGAGTTTTTTTGTATTTTATACCACTTAAATTTTCCATAATTGAGGGAAAACTGTGAAAATTGAGTATCTTTTTCACCTTTCATTATACAACATTTCAATCTAACCACCCTAGTATACCTTCAATACATGTATAGTTGTTTCGTTTTGGTTTTTCTCTGTTTTCCTTACATTTGTTGTTATAAAATTTTGCCCTTTGAAACACAAACGGGTTATTCACTCGCTCTATGTTTCGCACAATTTCTATAGATTTTTACATGGTAGATAATAGAGAAGACAACAACCTCCAATGTATGCCGTGTGCATTGCATATATTTTGGGTACTTTTATAGAGGAAATAATCTTTTGTTGCTATTAATTTGTGCGTCTTAAGCTATTGATCACCAGTTTTTTACTTGATGTTTGTCTTTAAAACAATCATCAAATTGAAAGCTTCAACAACGCAAAAAAAAACCCTCAACTTGACGCCTATGTACCAATTCTAGAGATTATAAAGACATGGTCGGGTAGCATCAAGTAGGAATTTTTATAATAAAAAAAAAAAAAAAAAAAAAAAAAATCAGTAAGATATTGTAGCATCAATGAATAATTTAATATTTGATTTGAATTATTCTGTTCGTTGTGCGCATTTAATTTGCCCATACACACATGAATTTATTGAATGACGGCATTTATTCGGATGATTTGCGTAAAAAAATGATTTTGCAATTTTCTGACTAATTTTTTTATTATTTTTTTTTTGGATAAACATAATATCAAAATTTTGTGATGGAAATAAACATATGATTGTAATAACAAAAAAATTATAGAGGCGCCACCATGTGCACAATCAAAATAAATCGTAAAGTAAACAAGATGACTCTTTTCTTGATAAACAATGATTCTAGCCGGACAAAAGAAGCGGATCGTACTGATGTAAATTTAAGGGGGGGGGGTGTTATATGTATGTATATATTCATAATTCAAAATTTAATCATAATCCGTAATTGGTACACATAATAATAAATAATAATAATTATCGTGGGTAATGCCACAGCTACTGTTAATAAAAGAAATTTAAACAAAAATTGAATATTGCTTGAAATTATGTAAGTCTGTTAAAGTAAAACAAAAACAGTATTCAGAGTCAGATTCTAATTAATACCATAAAACACACAATTTCTCGTCTAGGTATAGTTTAATATAATAATAACAGTAAAAAAATATAAATTTTAAATTCTTACCTTTGTCTCGGCAATATAGATCAATTCCGTTTTAATTGAAATGTTTAATGTTACTATTGGTACCATATAACATATCACTTCCGTTCAAATTTCCCAATCACAAGGACCCACTTTTTCGCTTCAAAAATTTCCTTTTTCACTTTTAAATCATCGAAAAAACTACACTTGCTAAAATCGGCGCACTTTTAACATCAGCATTTTGTTGCACAGATGAAATTGCTGTACATCTACTCTACACTACATTATTTTGTCATCAACCACGACCGCATCTCTCCAAATACAATATTTTGCTTATCTCTCTCTCTCTATCTCTCTCTCATAGCTGTGATGATCGATGGAGATGTCGATCGTTGTTTTTTTATAATGTCGTATCTTTTATCCATACATACAAATACGTATAAATCTAGTACATTTTCTTGTTCTGTAGGTGCCTACATAGGTGTATGATTTTGTAATGTACCCCAAAATTTTGTACGACAAAGTAAATTAAGGAAAAAAAATAATTTCTCTTTTCATAAATAAATGTTTGTATATACTTTCTATTTGTTTCTCTATAAATTGCATAGACACAATTATTATTATGTTTCATTGAAATAAAATTAAGTTTTTTTTTTTTTTTTTATTTATAGGTATCGTAATTTAAAAAATAGAGCATGTCTTTGGTTATAGTACTTATTACTAAATATTACTACAAAACTATTTTAAATGTTTAATAACAAATGAGATAAATGTTTCAATGTACTTTGGCTATCTATAATTTTACAACAATGGATTTTCATCATAAAGACACAAAATTATTACAAAATGTCGCTATTGCCATTAAATAAAAAGTACATTGTCGTTTTTTTGAATAATCTCATCTCTTAGAATTAGATAATTAGAACATAACAATTACGTGTAATTTACAAACAAACAAAAAAAATCTTTCAATACTGATTGTTTTCGGTAATAAGACTGGTTTTTCTTATAGTTTTATTAATACAGACAGATTTTTTTTTAAATGGACGATAATTCAGTGTTCATAAGGGCTTTGATTTTAATTGTCTGGCTCTGGGCTCTGGTGTTTAACATATAAGCGCGGGCGGCCAAATAGTTTGGAATCCACTTTAAACAGTAGATATCCTCGTATAAGAACATGTGGTACGATAGACTATAACATATACTATCCAGTAAGAGGATTAAACAAAGAACTAATATATTATAATGAAATCAATGAAATTACTATGGAAGTAATATGATTATTAATTAAGACTAAGATTTATGGAAGATACACGTCTACTAGCAAATTAAAAATTAAAACAATACACGTAATATGTACATAAATTTAAAAATATAAATAAATTAGCCATAACCTAAGAATACCACTTGTGATAAAATTTGTTATGTGCAAAATTACAATTGTAAAATATTATTCGCACTTCTTATAGATTTGTGTTTTGTCTGTGTGCACTACATCTACTCATCTATCTTTAAAAAAAAAAATATTTCGATTTTTATAACATCTTCAACAATGTGATGAAGGACTTCCATTGGTCGCTGATGTGGTCGCCGATTGTTGTGGTGAATTTGATTGACTTTCATAACGCTGTCGTAAGCTAGACAAAGCCGACAGAAGTCGATTGTTAGCCGCATCTAATGCGGCTATTTGTTGTCCCTGCGCTTCAATAACTCGTTGTTTGTGCGATAATGCCAACGACATTTTTAGCTGCTCTCGTCGTAATTCCTCTTCCATTGTAATTAGCCTGAAACCATATAGTATATTCGAAAAAACTCTCCCTCAGTAGTACAACAGTACAACAATCTTAATGAAATTTAAAAAATAATAACCACCTGGAAATGATGTTTCTCATTTTTGTATCACTATGTGGAGGTACTGCCAGTAGATCTTCAGTTGAATCCCTTAATTCATTTTCGCCAATTTGACTGCGTAAACTGTCAAGAGATGTTTGTAATCGATGTATTTCGCGCTCACATTGTTCAACAGATCGAGGTATTCGTCGACGTTTACCATCAGTATGAATAAGTCCTGTGCCAGATAGAAGAAAATGTCATAAGGAAAAATTGAAAAAAATACAAAAATTTGATCATAAAATTATTAATCTTAACGTTTTCAATTAATTTGTGAACATTTGAAGTGATAAGTATGGGTTTTTCCAGTATTTCCACACATTTACTATAGAATGCCTGAAAAAGGCTTAAATTCCGATCTAAAAATTAAATTTTCTTTTGAAATATTTTGAATAAATACTTAAGGACGTGATAAACCCAACCTATACATATATCCTATATATCGTGGTCCTACTGTTTTTTTTTCTATTTAAGGTGGAATCTGAACAATACGGTTATTTACCCATCTAAATTTTACCTACCTTCTGTATCAGTCGAACTGTCCGATAATGTTCTAGCTGACTCCAAACTTAATCGTCTTTGATATCGATGGTAATGCAGATCACGTACGGAATTTGTATATGGAGTCCCATCAATTGGATCATCCCGTTTATACTAGAAAAATTAAAATCTTTTATAAATGATCACAATGATCATTGATGCGGCGATACCAACCTGTACTAATGGATTTGTCCTTGGAAGACGATTACTATTACTGCAGGTCAATCGTCGTGAATTGTTCAGCGAAACCAACGAGAGATCTTTGTCATTGGATTTGGACTTAGGTAGAATGTGTGTTCTATTGCCATTGATAACAGCAGCAGTTGTACAGTAATTTTCTGTGAATAGTTTTTCTTCGCTACTTGATGGTGTTAGCGAAGATGATTTTTGTACAGCGGAATGTGGCTGAAAAATATTCTGTTGGATTGATGTATTTTGCATTTGATACAAAGGATTCTTAAATGCTAATGGTAGATGGCTGATGTTATTGTTGTTTGAACTATTTACGTATTTATTGCCATTCGTCAATGGAATCCGTTGAATATTTTTATTGACATAATCATTGGTTGGATGGGACACACCCAATTCAACTGGACTTGAACTTTGTGATTGTGTTGCAATACTCTGATAACCGGAACTACAGTGTTCAATGGAAACGTTGCTTCCTTTTGTCGCTAGAACATCTTTTGATTTTGTATTGTGATTGTCATTGGCATGTTCTTCGGCATATTTAAGGAGATCATCCAAATCTTCTAAATTCATTGGCATATTTGATGTATTTTGATTTTGTCCATGATTGTTCACCTCCAAATGAGGAATGCCAAGATTTAGATTTAGATTTGGAGTATTTTTGTTTATTGTTCGATCACTGTGCAAACTGAGTTGAGATCCATTTAGTGTTCTACTTCTGTTACCATTGTGTACAGATTTATTGTGTGGCGTTGGACTTTTACTGACAAAAGCCGTTGATGTTTCTAGTCCGATTTGTATTAAACTGGTATTATTTTCTGTTTCCGATTGCCCATCACCATTGTTGTTATTGCTTATGTTTCGTGGCAGTGTACTAGCCCGAACTGTTGGACTTTTTCGATCATTATTGCTTTGGTAGTAATGGGATGTTGTACTATAGTTTCGGATTGTATCCAAATAAACATTGCTTTTGTGCTGAACTGGTTCCGGACTGGGTGTTATCTGATGATGATGATGGTGATGATGTATTGTAGTCGGAATCAAATGACTTTGATAAACATTCGGATTAGATGTAGACGATAAACTTGAGGTAGAGTGAGAGTGTTGTAAATTATTTGAATAAATCGAACCACTTATGCTGGTTTGACTTTGGTTGGTACTATTTTGTTTCAGTAATGGTAATACAGTGGGATCATTGTATCGAAAGATATTTGCTTCCAGTGAGCTGGGTGTCAGTACACCTCGTATCACACCACGTTCGGCCATTTTGACACCAGCATTCTGAGATTGATCTTCATGACCGTGATGTGATATGGCACCTGCTGCTGATTGTACAGTATTCTGCTGATTACTATCAAGTGCATTCATTTCCTTGGCTTTGGTAATATTTTGTAATATTGTCTGCAGTGGATACAATTCTTTCTGACGATTTTGTGCTAACTTCTGAATACTTTCAGATAGTAAATTATGCAAAATTGATAATTGTTTTCCCTGATCAATATGACCAGACCAGTCGAGTATTGAGTCAGATGATGGATTTTCGGATCGTGTAGAGATGTCGTGCAAAAATTTTTTCATTCTTGGCGCTTCTTGCTCTAAAAAATCATTTAGAAATTCCATAAAATTTTCCTTCCCTTGAAATCGCGTAAAATTTGCTAAAGTCTGAAGAGTCTTTGCAACTAATGTCAGGTTTCTGGTAGCACGTGCGGTTGGTAATTCTGGCGAAGAGAAATAATTAAAAAAAATAATAAATAAGTATGGTGATCCCAGACAAACACTTACCATTTGTAATGTTAAAAAGACTTGGAGACAGAATTGCTGGACATAGAAATCGTAAAAAAATCGAGGCACTTATCAAATTGTCAGCCATATCTTCTCTGTCCAACATCATCAGTCGCTCACGAAATGTGGAAAAACATTCGCGTAATTGCGATGGAAAATATTTGTGTGACTCTGCAATATTATTCCATGCACTTCGGACGGCATTCCGTAGTGATTGTTGTTGCCGTGACAGAGATCCACTGGCTTTAAGCGGATCAACTTCACAGTCACGGTCGGATGATATTATTTCTGATATTGGCACCGTTAACGTATCCTGCAGATATTGTTCACCAGTTAATTTCAAAAATGCTTCCATACTTTTTGTGGCCAAAGAATTTCCGCGAAAAGTCAATCGTTGATCACCTACTCGAAGCAAGTCTAATGCTACAACGTCAGTAAGGAAGGCACCGGCCATACCCTGTGCATACATTAGTAATACCAGAGCTTGTCCAATATCTTCTTTTGCCTTGACACCAATTATTGGTTCTAAAATTTCACAAATTTTTTTGTAGTCTTCTTTGAGATACTGTCGAAAATCGTCATACACTTCTAGCGGCAATATATCCGTACTTTGGAAACGACATTTTATCCGCAGTGTTGGAATTTGATCTCTTGATGAATTTTTACTAATACTATCGTGTTTTTCCGATATAATTTGATACCAATCCTCCGAAAATACTCGCGAAGTTACCTCATGAATGGGAATTTTCACAGAACCAACTAAAATGTGCTTATCTCGTTTTTTCTTTTTCTCTCCCTCTCTGTATACATTGACGGTTATCACATTGATATCTGGTATATCCGGAAAATCAAAGTATTCACCCCAAAACAATAGATCCGACCGTAATTTAACACTGGTCCGACCATACAGGGTTTTGTCTAAATTTATTTCACAAAAATACCGCTTCTTTGGTGGAATTCCTTTGGCTTCGTATATCCACATTTTTAATGAATTGTCTGTGCGTCGAGTTTGCTCAGCATTCGGTGCTATTGACTTTCTTAAGCTATATATCCATAAATCGCGTTCCTGTCGTGAACTACAGCTGTAGTATCGTTCACCGCGTGGCCCACCACGAACTTGAAAACAGTGTCGTCTTCCTAGTACAGATTGATGAACGGGTGCAACGGCAACGGCTCCGGCACACGATAGATCTGATAGTGATTAGACGGTGATTTTTTTGTTTTGTTTATAGAAAATCAGTATTTTTTTTTTTTACCTATAGTTGACATAACAGCATGGGTAGATAAGAGGCTTTCATGTGAACGGGAACCTCTGAGTCCACCAGGGCCACGTTTTGATCGTTCTAATTTTGTAACCGATTTGGTGCGTTTCAATGGATTTGACCTAAAATTTATTGAGAATGTGCCAGTTAGTTAGAGAAACTGGAAAATAGAAAGTGAGACTTACCGCTTTGAAAAGAAATTTGTAAATCGAGATGTTGTTTGTGACTCGGTTGGTTTTTGACCTAAAATTGGTGTTGCTGGTGCGGATCCTCGACGGCATGCTTTCTCATAAGAAGTATCTAAAACAATAATTTAAGTCATAATATTGAATTTTTATGAATTTGTTGATTATTGATTGTTATTTGTAGAAAAATTCTTTTGCAAAAGACGAACGATTTTTTTTTTAATTATTCTAGTTATACTTTACTTACTTACTTATGTACTACATATTTGCATATTTAATTAATTAATCTTAGTATTGTGTGCGTGACTATACTTAATTTAATTTAATTAATGAATTCTATGTGTTAAGGTTTTAACAGTAAGAAGATTTTGAAATTTACTATGCCATAAATAACCTCTAAGATTTATGTGTACTTAAAGGTAAAATATGTTTTGGTATTTCTGTTTTATTTATATTTAAAAATACCGATGCAATGAAAAAAAAGCAATCTTTTTGAATTTCATTAGATTTTCTTACATATTTACCATATGAAACGAATAATACTTTAAAGTAGTAGGAAACTTTCTACCTAAACTTAGAAACGAAAAACTAACCAGGTTTAACTTATTAACGACTGATCTCCGATTCCTTCGTCCGGTTTTGACATTATTTAGGGTATTTATATTGACATGGTAAAGCTAAATACACAGCCACTAATATGACATGTGTTTCTAATGTTTATGACATAAAATCCCGCATTCATACTATTTTTAGAATCCTCTAACAGCGAATTGGGTATTTTGTCATGAAATCATACCTGTAGCCCAGGTGAGTATATTTTCACCTAGGTGAATATATTTTTGTCAGATAGAGAACACTTAAAGCTATTAGGCGCCAAGAGAATTTTCCAGAGACATTTCGGTGCAATTTTTTCAACTTCCTGACTTTTGACTCACTAACTACCCCTCAAGGTATGATACTATATGATCCCCAAATCATTTTTGAGTAGTCCTGTTCTTCATCTACCTGTCCATGAAAATCATTAGCGTCACTTGGCTCCAGTTAGATTTTTGTATTATTCTAACCTAATAGCCGTTAATGGATTATGCAGATGACCTAGTTGTAGCAATAACAGGTAAATTCGAGGATACTACCTATATCAAGACTCATGCAAAATGTCGTTGCTCTAATACTCAAATTCATCAGATGTAAGACTAAAAACACCCAAACTTAATGGACATCGAGAGATTAGTTTCTCTACAAAGGCCTAATATCTAGGGGTAATTTTAAACTTAACTCAATCGAACACATCCACAATAAACTCAAAAAAGCTAAAATAACTCGGGAGGCAAAGGTGATTTTGCAGGTCAGTCGTATGTTTGGGGAACAATCTCAATCTCTTGTATATTCTCAATGAACTTATTCCAGTGTGTTAACATCGCTTGGGCGACACATAGAAATATTATCTTCACAGATTCTTATACCTACAAATAAGTAGTACAAAGAACCAATAGAAGATTCTCTTAAGTCATATTTATAATTGTTCAATAAAACCAAAATATAAAATTACCAGAATGAGAATCCTGATCTTCATATAGTTGACCGGATTGTTTTTCTTTAAAAAAAAATTGATTTACCAATTCATTGCTATTCTCAGCCTTCAAAAATATTTCCAATTGTTCCATTTGAAGTGGACAAACAGCTACACGATATAAATTCTCAGCACTTTGATCGACACATTTGGATGTGAGATTTTTCAACAGCGAATTACTTCTGGACAATTTGGTCGAATGAGCGCGTCGAATAAAGCTAAGACTTTTTTTCGGCGACAATATCCCTTGACCAATAATGGCATCCGATGAATAATTCAATGATATTTTTGGTGTTGATTTTAGTAAAAATGAATTTTTCGGTGGAAATGTATTGGCAGGTGATAAATTCTGTGGCAACGTCTTTGATTTATCCTTAATAATTGTTGATATTGGCATTTTATCGTTTATGTTGAGCGGTATATTTGAGCTACTTCGTTGTTTCATCAATTTTATCGGAGTCGATGTATTATTTGTTTGATGCTGACATTTGCCAATATCTATATCGACAGCATTTAATACAACACCGTATCGTTTGGCTTTGTCCAGTTGAAATTTTGATATTGTGTCCGTCGATCCACTATTGTTATGCGAATCATTCTGTAAACTCCATTCAAAGCTGCATCCACTTAAATCGGGATTATATAATTGTTCTAGAGATTCGTTTACATTTATTAAATCTGATGTGGATGTCACATCATGGTTATTTGATTCATTTATTAATAATGGCACGTAAAATGTTGAGCGACGATGAGTAGACTCAATAAATGATGGATCAGCACTTTGCAGCATATCGAATAGTTTAACGTTTTTTATTTTAATCTATCTAAATTAGATTATTTAATGAGTATTTAATCCTTTTTTTGTTGTACACAGATACTGTGTTAAAAAAAAAATCGTCGACCTAGAATGCAAAACATGCATGAATCAATTTTTCCAAAATCGACTTTTTAATCGATATCGATCGTTTTCACATCGATATCGATTAAAATGTTGATTTTTGAAAAAGTGGTTGATACATGGTTCGCATTTTAAGGCGACAAAATAATAAAATCACTGCTATGAACAGAACCGCGTCCTAAGATGTATCTAGTGTTCGTCAATTGGTGTTGTCCTTATCTATTTTAATTAAACGAGAGGATGCATTGTGGGTTGCCCCAAATTTCTATTTGTATGCAGTTTTCAAAATGCACCGAAAAAAATTGAGTTTTTGTTTGTCACATTCTGAACGCGTTGAGCTTAGACTTCTTATGTGGGCAGGACGACTGGTATTGAAAATGAGCAAAATCCCCCCTCCCCTCTCAAATTTTATGGTGAAATAAATTTAAAAAAAAGTTTTTTGCTGCAGCCCTGATAAAACAAAAAAATAAAAAAACACAAATTTCACACTTTATTGAAATCAATTATATTTAAATTAATACCAATTTAAAATGTTGAGTAGCATAAGTTAATTGTGTTGCTCCGATGTTACACATACATTAAATAATATCAATTATCTTCACAACTTTTTTTTCTCTCAAACAAATAAAAGAATAAAACAACATTACTATCTCAAATTCGGATAATTGTACGTAAATATAAACAAAAATATTGTTAAAATTATTTATTATAATGTTTTGTAGCTCATTTCATAATATCTGAGCGTATGTGTGTGTGGTAAGTATGGTCATTGGTCATATCATATGTAATAAAATTTGTACTGTGTGGAAACAATATTGCGATTGGCATAGTTAGATTCCACATTTAAATTTGAAGATAATACTTATTGTTCGTCTATTCTGCCTCTCTCAAATAAGGTGATTGATAAGAGTAAAAAAAAAATCTGAATTTAATGAAGCAACACACATTATATGCCCATAGAAAAAGGGGTGGTTTAAATATCTACTCATTGGATAATATTCATTTAATATAAAATAATAATAATTATTTAATGTACAAATCGTGTAAATCAAGTACCGTGCAAATCGAGAGACGGGTGTATTCAGTAGAAAAAGTACCTACAGTTGAAATTGCCTCTTCCCAAACTATTTATTTCAATAGATGTCTGTCTGTTTGTGATCGGAACCAGACCATAGATAGATAGATATGCCCCTTCGAGGTTAGTAAGATATATAAGAGCAAAATAAAGTTATTAATGGATTGTCTTTCGAATTGAATTGAATTGTACAATTTTCTGTTTGAATATACAACAATTCATGACTGAATACCAGATAAAGTTCAAAGGCAAATGAAAGTGAGTAAAAGTAAACGAAGTAAATGTGGAATTAACAAGTCTTCGTTTGCTAAAACAACACATTTGCATATGTACATATAAGTATAAGTTCCTAATTATTATGACATCAACATCATAAATAAGATTGTTGTTTATTTTCCCTATATACTAATCAAATACGTGCAGAAGAACGTTAATCATTCATTATATGAATTTGAATGATCATTCACTTATATCTGGCTACAGACAATAATGGAATACAAAGGGAATTTGTGTGTTTTTATGTTTTTACAAGCATGCAACATTTTTGGAAATAAAACCAGTAGAAAAGTATAATCAGTTAAACTGACTATTACACGAACAAAATACATGAAAATATTATAAAATCGATTGTTGCGCTCTAACGGTTGAGTTTAGAATTTTTTCGTCCAATAGGGTAATGCGTATTTTTTTATTATCTACAAGTTTGTCCTTATCCATTTTTTCTCTACAACAAATAAATATTGAGTAAATGGATAGAACAACATTAATTCAAATTAAACGGAGAGCTATAACCAGGTAGGTAAGTATGTAGATTATGATTTTTGGGTTTCTATCCAACTAAGGTCCACTAAATGAAAAAGTGCATTTAAAAGATCTGCTCAACCCTGGTGAGGTTAGTCACAGAACATTTTTTACAATAGACGTTTTTTTTTTAAAAAAAATAAAAATCATGTCACATGTGGTCAATTGAAATATGAACGCCGCCTGTCACATTGGAGGGGAGAGTGTAAACAAATGCAGAAAGTGTATGTTTAATTTTTCCAAAATTATTATGGAAGTGACGATTATGCTTTAATGTAGAATATTTTTTATTATTCCCACCAAAGTGATTGGACCAATATAAATTATTCTGTTGATTTTATTACGTTCTAACTTATAAGAAATGTAAAAACAAAAATAAATTCTAGATCTACTGAAAGAACAACAACAGTTGGTTATTATAATCTTTTTCCAAATTAGTGGTCCTTTCTATAATATAAATATATATATATATGTATATACAACACCATATGCCTAAATGAGTCATTTTCTATACGGCGTATTATATCGAGAGTTTTGGTGTAGTGTAGCCGTACGCCGAATGTTTGATGGGTGGAACATAAAACGTCATAAGAAAAGAATCACTAAACCGGATCCGTACATGGTGCACCTTGAGATTAAATGTTAGCTACACAGAACAAGTATTTTGTAATAAAAAAACAAAAAACAAAAAATTATAAATAATAAATTTAGGTATAAATTAGGTACGTATAAGAATACATAATAGTAGGGTAAGTACATATAAAAAAAAAAACTATAGATAGATATTTTCTGTTCATAGGTATTTCGCGTTTTGTGTAGTAATACTTCAGCACAATAAATACAAAACTCACACTATGGTATGTATGTTATACCGTTATCATTAAAGCTACACCATTTTTAACAAAACAATGGCGTCATATACATTTTTGTTGTTATTGATAACAATAAATTAATAATTAACGAAATTAGAATTCATAATAATAATAATAAATAATATTGTTCCTTAGTTTATAACGCGCGACATTTTGTCCATAAACATTAACGTACTTGTGAACGTGCACGACACGCAACATTCATATATCGAATAGTAAATTGAACTGATGGTCGGAGGTCGGTCGGTATGTCGTGTATGTAGTACTTTACGTTGAGTCTGTCGGTTATTTAGGTACTATAAAATTCACTAATGTTTGTGAGAAATCCATTGAATGTATTGAAAAATGTATTTCCAAGTGGGGTATTAAATGCAGTAAAATGATATGACATTGTTTATACGTAAATATTTACGTCTTTTTACTAGAGATAACTAATAAATATCTATCTATCTATATATACATACATAATGTACATATGTACTTTGTTTTGGGTAAGAAAAAACCACCAACAAAAAATCAGTATTATGAATGGTCTCAAAAAAAATAATATTCTTTTCATTCGATTTACACATCAATGAATTTTCTTTTGATCAACAATAGCGATATTGGCCCTATATACACTGGGCATCATAAGTACATACATATTCGTAAAAATGCCCATAAAAAATAATCTCAATTTGTACGAATACTTTAGATACCCAGTGTAGTGATTCTTATCAAACCAAAAATTTCATGATTTAATCATCAGTCTCAGAAACCTCTAGTATTACTGAATAAATAACTAATGTTCCCTACAGTCATAATATGTAGATGTGGATAAATATAAAATCTACCAACACAAAAATGATAGATTCAGTACGTTTAAAAATACCTCTGGACTGGTTTGAATCCCCCAATCCAAATAATCAATCGAAATGGTACATTACTTTATCCGGCCGGTATTTATGTTGGAAGTGGGTGATTCAGATTCCACTTTTATATTTATTATTGATTATTGATTAAAAATGTATTGTATTTGTATTGTATTGTATTGTATGAATAATAAAATAACGAAGAACCAAATGAAAAGTACGTATTTTGCATGCACAAATCAATAGTTCATTAACACTACATTTACAATAACATATTTGGTATGCGCATGTCCATATAATTTAAGTATGATTCCACTGAGAATATATTTCTACCATAAATAGTGGAAGTAGCTAACCAAAATAAGGAGACACCTTTTATGTTCTCATTGAGATTAGATTCTAGCATTGTAATAAAACACATCGCTCCTTTTATCTAATAGATTGGATGGACAGAAATTCTATTGATCCATGTAGTGAGTCACTATTTTTTATAGCTGAACAAAACATTTCATCTGGGCTTATGGTTTATCATGACTCATCAGTGTTTCAGGTACAATGATAGACATACACTTACAAATAAATACTCGGTTTTTTTAAAGGAAAAAAAAGTAAAATTGAAAAAGTTAGTTCTGTGCAAAATCGATTCTATATGTAGAAGTGACTTTACTCTGGAACAAGCAAATTTCCTTTACTTTTTACTATTGTGGCATCAGCGTTAAATACCTTAAAATGTCCAAAAACTGATACCTACTACTAACTGGACTAAGTACAAAAAGTATGTAAAACTCTATCTCTATCTTGAAAATTGTCACCCTCGAAAATTCGAACGCTCGTTAACTCCGTTCTTGTGTTTCAGTCAGTCTGAATTCTTTTTTTAATTTTTCTTTAAACGATTTAGGGAAACCATAATGCTAAAAAAATTAAAGCATGGATGCTTGCTGATATTGAAGTGGAAAGTTTTATTCTTAAGAAATCCAAAAATTTGGAACACACAGCAAAATTTATATAATTGGTGTAGACGGATAATAGTACAGAATTATCGAAACAATTCCGATTACTTATCAAGGTACAGTCGACTATGTTCGGTGTATATATTACACCATAGCGTGTATTTAATCGAACCTTACCATTTATGTTTTAATTTTAAGCTCGGTTAGTTCCGTCAATTACTTAAAAATTAATCAGCCAAATAGTTATTAAGCAAATCTTAAATATTACAATGTTGCATATAAAAACGTTTTAAAATTACATCAATGCCTTGCAGATTTTTGTTAGATTGGTTAGAATAAAAGATACCAAGATGAAAACTTTCTTTTTCATAATATTAAATTTATTAAGATGTAGAGTAAGACTGGTAGAGTTTCTGATGAGCAAAAACTTGCAACTTTCATTTAATCGATTAAAGAAAAATGCGTTGCGAAAAATTGCAAAATCAGTGTATCACACACATGGTTTATTTTATAGATTAAATTGTTGTTGATGCTGATTGCATGCTGGAAACAATTGGCATAGTTATTCAAAAGCAGTAAATGTAGTATACATTATTATTAGGTACTTATATTACATTAAAAGATTAGTACATTTATAAACATGTACTGTTCTGTATAATTGCGCATACTGCTGCCCGGTCCGTTATTATATAATATTATTAGTGAGATTGTGATGAGTTCATGACACAATTTTTCCCTACAAGATAAATATAGAAAATTACATTTTATTCGCTAATTAACCATCGGTTTTTTGATGATGATGATGATGATGATGATGTAAACAAATTTGTCGGCATTTAAGTATTGGGTAGCTCTTTGAAAATTACCTACAAACGATATTTTTAGTTATAACACGTTCCGAATATAGATTTTTCCTTATGAATAGATTGATTTATTAAAATTATCAGACTACACACAGTACGTAAGTAATAAAATGCGATTTATGTACATATATTATATCTAAGTATATAATAACGTAGGTGTATTTTACATATGTATGTAAATCTCTATTGCGTGTATCTGAGAAGTTAAAGAGGGGTTAACATAATTAGTTTTTTTTTTTTTTTTTAAATTTAAACGAACATTTTTTAAACAACAATAATTATTAAAGTGCCATTAAACATAAAATTAATAAGAGCCATTTATAGTATTTACCTTTTCCACTGATGGGTGAATCAACATAAATACGAGGCAGAGTTTTTGATTTGGACTCACCTAAAAAAAAAACGAAATTTTTTGTAAATTGATAAAAACAATATAACAAACGTAGAAATAGATAGAGGGATTAGAATCGTATTATAATTATAGCTACAACAGTATAATACCAGGCTGGATCGACGGTATTATATATAAAATTAGTGGAAGCGTTCATTACATACAGTACCGATGTCGATTAAAAAAAACTCGGCAAAAAACTCTTAGATAATAAATAAAAACTCAATAATAAAAATTAAAGTTACATAGTTCCACGGTACCAAAGCGTATCCCACAAAGAAACTGAAAAAATCAAGTGGCCCTAATGGACCCGATGCCATTTTTAATCGGTATAGGTACCAACAATTGAACGCTACCAGTGTAAATTGGGCAATATGTTCTGCCAATCTGTCACTAATAAACTAATAAAATCAGGATTTTAAATCAAAATTGGATAATTAGTAACGCAAATTAGGACAATTTTGTTAAGAATGCAATGTCTCAAGCAGAAACAATAAAAATACTATTACGATTGCGACAAACCGTTCTCACCTATTTACTATATCATCGATTCAGCCTATAATATACACGTGTGGCAAAAAAGACATAAATAATCCGGACTGTCCTTCTTCAATCTTAACTCTCATATATTATAGATAGCGGTCTCTATATTGGGCGCGGAGCAAAATTCAATTAAAGAATTTTTGAACAAAATGTATTATCGACTTGGAAAACTCTCCCCATTTTCAGTGACAAGACACTGGTACCTCAATCGAACGTTTCACGTGATTTTATTGTAATTTAAAACCCTCACGAAAAATGTACCAAAAGGAAAACTTCAATCGGGAATATTGAAAAATATGTTAGGCCAGTGGTAGTAGTACTGAGGAACATATTTTGGAAGGGATGCCATGTATTAAAAAGATTTGTTTACAAATGTAACAAATACCTCCTCGCTGCGAAAAAGGCACCAAAATTAAATCCGAACTTTGGAAAAGTCCGACTAGAAAGCAAGAAAATATTAATCTGAATCTGTCAACTGATAAACTACACAATAACTAAAGACCATAGCAGTGGAGTGGAAATTTATTCAGCATTTCGTTGTTACACAGTTTTTAATGCGAAATTTGAAACGCCAAATCTTTCTCTAAAACAAACAAAAAATCGTCCAATTCCCAAGAATTGCAAGAAAGCTTTCCGGACTTTTTCAAATATTGACTGAACACACACCAATATTTTTGCTGAATCCACGTCGTTGTTTTAAGAGTAGGTGAATCAATGTAATTTATTCTATTCTCTTTTACTGAATCTCTACAAAACTGTGGGATTATAAGAGATACCTACGTATAGTTATAATTTTAACATTTTATTTGATATCTTGAATGTGAGAATTATTTCATTAAAAATTAAGACAAAAGAATGAAAACTGTTACACACAGCTATTGAAAAAAAAAACTAGTTTTATTGTTGGAATTTTTTTTTTTTAATTTTAATCATCAAATATTGTGAAATAACACAGAAAGCCATTTTTGTAATTATAGCAAAAAAAAAAAAAAGTATAGGAAACTATAAAGACACGATGGCATGCCAGACAAGAATTCTTTTATAATTTAGATGCGAAAAGAAAAAAATTGCAAACGCAACAAAATTTGCATACAATCTGTCATTGTGTATATATTTAAATATTCTTATACTTGGTAATGAATATAACCCACCTACATACATACATAAATAATGAATTGTCATTTAATTGCAAATAAATGTAGAGTACATATAATTGGGCTTTTTCTTCTTCTTCTTCTTTAAATAATGAAAAGTTTTAAGTTTGCGGTCACTCATTCATAAGTTTTTTAAATTACTACAGAAATAGGTAAACCATCTTATGATGAACATCGTACATGAACATGACACACCAACTCACCTTTATACGACTTAAATTTAGAAAAAAAAAAAAAACATCTGTCAGTCTTCTTTATCGATGCCTGCAAGCTAGATTTACATATGTACATATATAAATATGTATGTATGTATGTAGTAAGATATTTTTGTTTTGATATGTTTATGTAAAGAAAATATTTAGAATAAATACGTGGGAGAAAAAGTATTTAGACTAACGCGCTGGCGTACAATACAGCGAAGATTTTTAATATCAAATTCAATTTTCTTAAACATCCAAAATAAGAAAAAAAAAATACGAAATTATGCCCAAAAATTTAGAAAACGAGGGGAAATGTTTTGAATTAAAAAGCAGCCACAACCCACAATAGGTAAAGAAAACGCTTTTTTCGATGTAGCGGGCTTTAAAGTTAAAATGACAAGTTGGCACCTATGTGAACGTAAGAGCTTTTAAGCAAGGTAATTTTAAGTTAATTTTGCAGTATAAAAATTCTAATATTTAAGAATGAAACTTCAATAAAAGATTACAGATTTTAGAAATTATTATCGATAGAACGAAATATGTATTTAGATAAAATGTCTATGAAGCACTGGCGTGAAATTCTGAAATTTTTACTATTTTTTTTTGTCTTATTTGAGTCTTAAAAAAATGTCAAGAGAATCATTGCTATCTTTCTAAGAATTTATTTCGTGAAAAAATAGGCATGTAGAACATCAAGTTTAGAGATTAATATTTTGATGATTTTCTTCATATTTTGTTAGATAATAGACAAACATTTTTAAGGCAAAAAAGATTGGAAATAATTTTGGACAATTCTATTTTGAAAATTTAACAAAATATTTCAATAACTTAAGGACTAACGCAACCGAGCGCAGTCAAACAAAAGGAAAATGGAAAAACTTTTTTTTTTTTTTAATTACCATCTGCCTCAAAGCCATGATCATAATGTTCTTCACTTTCTCCACGTAAACAAGATGCTAATCCACGAGATGTTCGTCTATCCTTTTCTTTGTCTTCTTCTGCCATTATTGTTGTAGCACAATTCATAGTCTTTATTTAACACAATTTTTTAATTTTTGTTTATAAATTTCCGTATTTGAAATATTTTGATGTGAAAGAATCGGCTTTTCTGCAAGTATTTTATTTATTTTGTTCATTTTATTGGTTAACTTTACTTTGGTTTTTATTTTCCGTTTTGTGGTTTTAATGAACTTGGCAGATTTAAAATTTAAACAACACAATACAATACAATATCCGTATATAACGTGGTTAATTAAAATATACCTAAGTATAATCGGTAATTTAATATCTATGAGAATTATTGAATCACACACACACACACACATAAATATGACTTAATAGATTCTGTTATCAATAAGAAAATTTTAAAAATCTATTTAACTCAGGTAGATGTAGCAGGATATCCTCCCCAATTTATAATCAAATTAATTGATTAATAAAAAACCAATAAAAGGGGGAAAAACCGAAATAGAACAAAAACTGATCATCAGACCATAAAAATTTATTTTTACTATAATTAAAATTAGTTACAACATTTTTTTTTTTTTTTTAAAAATAGGTAGGTGTATTTTATATGATAATTATATGTTGACGCCGTAACGTCACTTGATGACCTCTTCTACCATCATCATTATTATCATCATCATCATCATCATCATCAACATAATCCCACCGATTTCCTTTCTCATCACAACTAAAATTTCGACTTTGTTGCCTGCGAACTAATGAGATTTTTTAACGTTTTTGTTGTAGGCGACAAATTAGTTTTGGACTTAAAAAATTGCATTATACCTACTGCTACTATACATAGTTAAATCAGGAAATTAATTGAATAAATTAATATACAATAAAATCATATGTACGAATCCGCCCATTTAAACAAAATTGCAAAGTTCACGGTTAATGAGAATGGTTTAAGAGAGTGAGAGAGAGAGATCCAAAAAAATTTAATTTTTTTTTTGCGTTTATGTTAAGCGAAACAAAAATCTGAATAACCTTGACTGGTGTAGGAGATCTTGAAATGTTCATACGTCCAGTTTTTTTTTTTTGTATGTTTGTGGCAAAATTCCAATTTATGTTATTCTTTTGGTGATGATGATTAGAACAGTTGATGGATAAATAGAAATGTCGCAATTTTGTGTAAATATTTTTAGAAAATTTGCAAATTTTTTCTCTCTTCAATACATAGACAGAATTTATAATTGTTTTTTTTTTTACTTTTGGTAGAGATTTTCTTCATTCTTCTTAAAATCGATAAGAAACACAAATTTTAATTTCAATAAATTTGAATTACATGACATTTTCTAATTGAATCTCGTATCACGCGGTATTTTTACGGAACCTGTCGTTATATGACATGCGACAAATTTGAATATAGTGGATTGGGGATTATTTTTGTCTATTTTTAATATCTTCCCAATACAATATGTCTATTAAAACAAATTTTGATAAAATTTAAAAAAATTACGTTTATTTTACGTATATGTGACCTACATATGTATATTGATAAAAAAAAATTCAATTTTATAATATAGAAGAATTACGGTTTTTTAATTTGAATATCAGTGCATATTTATAATGTAATATAGGTATATATATACATATGTATATCTATAGATATGTAAATTATTGTAAAATTAAAATAAACATCATAGCTTGGAGTGTTTTATTACAGATAAATGTTCAGCGTTTTAATTAACTGGTGATTGCCCACGTGTCCTACATACATTAATGCTATTTCGTTTGTATATTAGATGCGAATGGTAATTACTAATGGCGGATGCACTCTATATGCATCGTTGAACATATATTTGTTGAAATAAAAATATCTTTCTGAACATTGAACAAAAAAAAAAAATGTTTCAAGAAATTTTTCCAAATTTTTACTTTGCAATTTCGCCCAATAAAACAAAAAGTTATTTGTGATCGTACATAACACGATAAACACGTGCAACAATTTTTATCCCATAAACATAATATTCTGGATGAAACTATCTGAACTGAAATCTTTAAATAGTAATATAAACTAAAAAAAAAAAAATCCTCTAGGTACGTTTAATGTCTCACAATATTGTTCATTTCGAAAATCTTTTTTAAAAAAACACAGTAAAATAACCAGATGGCTACCTACTATAATCCTAAAAATATTGTAATGCAACACGTAAATTGGAGGGTATTATTCATAAATGTATGTATGTACATACAAAACAGTCTACAAATAGAGAAAATTATTATTAGAGAACACCCCCAATATAGGTCAAGATAATAAATCCAACTGATTAAAAATTAATACCCACTATATACATATTTATCGTAAAGTATCAAGAAGATTAATAAATTTAAGTCAATAGTACTTTAAGAAGTTAAAGAATTTTATTTTTGTATTTTTTTGTATTTTTAGGAATATTTTGAAGATTATAATAAGATCAACAATGAAAATGGCAAATATTTCATACAGAAATGGATGGTCACTTTTCAAACATACTTAGGTATCTTCAAAGTTCTCAAGCTATAAAATATTGCAAAGATTGACATAATCCATAACAATTTTCAACATATAAATTAAATTATATTACGTATTTTTTAACATAAACAAAAATATATTTATTATTGTTATGTAAAATGTCAGCATAAAGCTGATTCATTCAAATAAATATTAAAAAAAAAAAAAAACAAAAACAAAAAACCAACAAAAAATTAACTAACAACTGACAAGTTGACGCGTCACCATTATTATTCTACAATTGCGCCGACTTAGGTATCACCATAAATTATTTAATTTATGTACTTAAAATTAACTAACTATTTGTAGGCCATTAATTAGTTATTATTAGTAGTTTGTAACACAAATACTAGCTTGCAATATTTCGTAAACATCACTAACAATTTCATCTCGTTTGAGTTATTGCAATATCATATTATGTACAATACATGTTGACTTCCTGTGCACATACAATTATTTAGTTGTTTTATGTAATTATTAAATAAATAATAAAACGAAAAATTACACTTTAGCTTTAGATTCAAAACAATTACCACAAAATAAAAGAAAAAACGCGCGCGCGCACTTACATGTTATCCCGCCAACATTTACTACAAGACTGGCACCTCTGTCGTGCACAAATTGTATTGAAAACTTTCATTAAAAACTTTCTGCGAGCTTGCTATTTATTATACCTAAGTGATGTGAACAGTGTAGATGTCTACTACTCGTGTACATAGTCATAGCATAGTTAGATGCTTTGTTGTCAAATGACAAAATTACAATATTCCGATAGGCCGATTTTGAGAGCTTTCAATGGTGTAATTCTTTTTGCTTTGTTAATTATTATTGTAACCATTAACAAAAAAAGTATAGTCAGTTCAACTGACTATGTAATATCCAAAAATATATGTATAAGTATTTTCCGTACAGCAAACAAATATAGAGTAAATTGATTGAGAAATGATTAAAAATTATATTAAATTGATTGCAGTGCCACCACGGTAGACCGTCTAACTTTTTGTTCTTATAAAGAAATCTTTATTTTTTTATTCTCTATAATTTTTATCATATTCATTTTTTCTCTAATACGAATTATCTTTCGAGTAATATGTATATGTCCAAATTAGGTACACACATAATAATATTTAGTTTGATTTATGCCAAAAGTAATAGAGATTTTTCATTAGGAGTGATTAATAAACTTAATAAATAATTTCAGCCGTGGTAATGTTAAGAATATTTAGTGGTGTTACAAATTTCATACCAATGTTATAATACCTGTTGAAGTAACGCCCATGCAGTTACTCAGTTTTATTATTATGTAGATATTACTTAGTAGAAGTTATGCCATTATATTGTTTAAAACCTTTAAACATGTAATTGTTTTGAACTTGTGCAGTCATGTTTAATGAAGTATAATAAAACCGGGAAAACATTATTCGTTGGTTGGTCTACAATCATCTACACATTTTATATATAATGCTGAGGTTATCAAAAAGTAATTTTATTATATTATGAGAATAATTAATGACTTGTTACCATTGATAGTAAAATTTGTATTTTTGCGAGAAAACATTTCAAATAGCAGTTCGATAGGTCTGTTGTTAAACATTCATTAAAGCTGATGTGGTAAAAAATATTTACGATTCAGATAGAAAGAATCTAAAAATTTAGAAGACCCTAATGTGTGTTTCTTCACATAAATATCGACACCGAAAACCTAATTTAAGTCATTTTAGTTTATTAGTTGGGACTTAGCATTTTCATTTTTCAACAAAAAAAATTTCAATGATAATGATGAGGCCATTTAACAAAGTAAATTTACAACCAACTTATTAATACATTTTGTACATAAAAAAACTAACTTAACTGTGTATAGTACATTAGTACCTATACGATGTACATACATATATACATACATATATATGTATATAGGGAATTGTATATAAACGCGTGCCATTTCCGTCGTTCCCAGACAAAAATTTCTATAAATCTAAATAGAAAATCACATTTTTGGTACATACAGATGTGTAATTACATTATGTACTCGGTGCATATATAAACATTGAACATATAAATCTGAAAATAGAATTACATTTGATCAGAAAGGACACGACTCAAATCAGACAACATTTTGTTGGAAATAACTACATAACTGATTTTGGTTCCAACAACAATTGTATATAGAAGATGAGTTGTTTTTGTATGAAAAAGGAATGAAAACTTGGTCCTCTACCATATTTGGTCAAAGTCTCATTCGTGAGAAAATAAAAAAGGTAAAATTTTATCGATTTTCTCAAGATGTTACCAATGGAATTATATATAGGACTACAATTAAAAAGGACATTTTAGAACATTTAGCATCAGCAACTAAATTTTGTTACAATACTTTGGACAGAAATTAACTTCGAAAATCTCCCGGCTTTTATTACAACTATTGATTACCACGGTTTGAATCTTCCAATTTCCATTCCAACTACTCTACACTATTCAATCATATGAAAAGCTTACAGTAAATAATTTATTTTTGATTGCATACATTACGGCGTTTATTTTACATAATTCATGCCTTTGGTTCTGAGTTATAACTGGCAAGCACCATCTCATTACAAAAGAAAATTATAAAAGTAACATAGAGATGCAATAATCAGTTGACTTCAGTAGGTACTGTTTTGTTTCACTTCATTGTGACATCAATTAAAGTCTGCATTGAGGCTATTTTTTCAATTGATAAGAAAATCGTCAAGTTAAAACTAAGATAGAAAAAGACCTCTCAACTCAAAACTAAACAATGGTACTATTGTAGTAGGGGAATCACAATCGATTCTAAAAGTCGCAGTGAGGAATACCACACGTCTCTATCTTTACCAATACCAAGATTTTTTTTAAAAAAACCCCTAATCTACTAATCTTATGAAAAAAGAATGATGAATGCAATTCCATGGCATTGAAATTCATTGAGTGAGTAAGTGAGTGAGTGAGAAGATAAAATTGATAAAAAATAGTTTTTTGAACTCACCTGCTGCACTTCCGATTGTCGTATTTAATTCCAAATATAGATCTGAGAAATTTTCACTTTCTTCTGGTACTTCTCCAAGCATACGGGGTAGATGACGTACTTTGTTGTGTTTCACTAAACGATCCAATCGAACACGTGGCAATTCAGAAAATAAAATATCTGTCAGCTAAAAACAATAATAATAATTAATTATAACAATAAATTAATACTCTCCTTTAGTTATTATTTATTTAAAATTCAAATTGTCCAGACCTGGCAAAAAAGATGATTTCTTCAAGGAAATCATAGTTCCGTGGTACAGTGACTAAACTTATCAAAATTGATCAAAATAAAATTACAAATGATCAGTCAGTGTTCCCACTTTTCGCGAAGTCTGTCCATCTACCAACACTTATTTGTATATTAATTTATTCGTACCTTAACATCTCTATTTGGAGTTGGAGAAAAAATCTTCCAAAAAGCAGCATGAACAAATAACAAATTTTCAATTATATTTTCATAATCCGGAGACACAATGAAGCTAGTCGGTAAACTTCAGTTAAATATTGGGGGGTTAGCCCTAAAATCTCGAAAGATCAAATACGGATAAGATAAGACATGGAAAATAAGTGAGAAATTCGAGATTTTTAATTTTGTATCTTCTCGACATATCGGCGATCAAGATTTTGGGCGTATTTCCAGTATTTTTGAATTTTCAATTGTGTGGACGGAATCAAACCGACAAAATTCCTTAATGATTCGGTTAACCGGTACTCAAAAACATTAACCGAGAATCGCGTCCGAAAATTCGTGTCTTTTGTAGTGCACACGTTTTTAATGCAGGTGCGAAATTATAGGCGTTCCGTTAAGTTCAGCAGAATCAATTCACACACACTCTTTCAGTAGCAGAATATATTTTAAGTGTAAGTAATTGTTTTTCGCGATTCCATTACTTTCCATTTCGATCAGAAGAATTTCAAATTGATTTTTTTTATTTTGAGTTTAATGATACTTAATGATAATGATAAATTTGCTCACCGATAACTCTTCACTACAGTATGCTGTAAGTGTTTGTTCATCTTGTTGAAGTACACAAAATAATGGGCTCCATGGTAAATTTCGGAAATTTGTTGGCGGCTGTCCATCTGTTTCTAAAAAAAAAAAAAAATATAAAAAATAAAAATAATAAAATGTCTGACTATTACACAATTATCGTAAATAAATTAAATTGACCCTTTGTGTTCGATACCTAAATAGATAAATGTTCTTAGTTTTTAATTAATAATTGGTCGTAAGTATACTATATATGTTATGTATGTATATATGCAGGTATGTATGGACTTGCGCAGAACTGTTATAAAATGTTACATAAATGAGTGCGCGGATATTTGAATTTAATTAAGATTTGAATGAGAATTTATGCGTATTTCTGACGTTCATACTTTGAATTCTGATATTAAATTAAAATTCAAGTTGAATAAACCACAATCGCAAAATACAGTTAAATATTAATATGAATTCTATATATCTATATATATATATATATAATGTTACGTGTTGAGTACGTGCAAGTGTACTTATTAGTATTGAAAACGTTAATTGGTTTATTCAATTTATTTTGTTCAATTTATTGATAAATCTAGTTAAAATCAGCGGAAAAACAATATTATCTAGTAGTAGTAGTAGTAGGTATATAAGTATTGGTAATTAATAATAATATTAAGACAATTTGTTGGTCTTTAAGAAATTTGAACGTTGTAATAAATCTTTCATCGTACTAACACGATTTGTATTAAAATATAATCAAATGAATTTTATATTTTGAAAAACCAGTTGACCGACCACCACTTGATGAATATATTTCCGAGTATACAGTCCAATGTCGATAATACGGACGCTCAATAATCTGGATTATGCATTAATCCACATACACACACACACAAAAAGGAAAAACATGTTCAACATGCCATAATTTTACATCAGTTCAAGTTATCGAGGTTCGCAATTCAATTTTAGATAAAATTAGTAGAACGGTACCAGGTGTCACTCAATTAATTTTCGCATAATTTACTTATCAAGATTACTGTAGGATCGCTGTTTTGATACGTGACAACATAGCAGCTTTTTTTTTTGTTTCTTGTTATCTGAGATCATAATTTTTCCCACACTTTGTATGTCTTCTCTTTGTATTACGACGGAGCCTTGAGATTTTTGTTTCTCATTATTTAAATAGAGGTAAGTACCGCCGATCACTAGCGATTTATATTTATTTAAATACTTATGGCTATATACTTATTAATATTTGTTTTTTTTTCTTTATAACTAAGTAGACGATCAGCAAATTGGTGAAAAACTGCGATGTAATAAAATTGTATGTCAAATAGGCCTACTGTATTCGGTTGGGAAAAATGCCTAAACATTTCGACGAGTACGTCCATTGTTATTGAATGTAAGTAAGTATACTTATTGTGGTATTTTTCGTATAACTAAATATAATCTGCTGGCCTTAATAATCAAATTAGAACAAGACACCATAAGACATATTTTAAGTAAAATTATATTCTAAATCTTTTTTGCCTTATACATTTTTTTCGATTTTCTGACAAAATTTTAAGAAAATAATCAAAATATAAATCTCAACTTAACTCAATGAAATATTGTTTAATTCTTAAGAAAAAATTAAATATTTTGATGATTTTCTCAAAATCTTGTTAGAAAAACGAAAAAAATTTATAAGACAAAAAGGAATAACAATAAAATTATACTTCAAAAATGTCTTTTGGAGTGTTGTTCTAATTTGATTATTAAGACAGCAGATTGGATTTAATGCGCAAATTGAACAGGTCATTTGCATAGCAAAAATAAAAATCTATCTATTTTGACATTTTGACAGTAAGTCGTGGCCAATGTGTACCAAATGAGTATTTCTTTGGGATAACCAAGAGAAAGTCCGAAAAGGCCCGCAAAAGGAAATCTTTTTTTTTTTGGGATAGGCCACACGGCTGGATAGATTTGAAACCGAAGGCCGTAGGTTTGAGATCCCTGATAACATTGATAACAAGTAATTGAGATTCATATGCAAGTATAAGTAATATACGTAAATAAGTAGAACGCAGGAATATTTCAACACAATTTCTTACTACAAAAAATGTTCAAACAATAATTACTTTACATCATACAATGCTCGATACAATGCGTAACTTAAATGAACACTTCTTTGACATGGATTTAGTGAACAGTAATAAATACATATAGACACGTACATATATATATGTATACCTAAATAGGTAAACAACTAAGTACATATATGTATATATATATAGATGTGTACTATAATATATATAATGGATACACATAATATTGTATATTAATGATCAACGATGAGGTCAGAATACAGAAAACTTGATATAAAAGTTATATTAATACAATCATGTTTATCGGCATCGGCATTCGGCAACATTAGAAATGTTGATGATGATTATCCATACATAAATAAATAAATAAATATGTATGTAGGTATACCTTACCCATTTTATATCCGGTATTTTCTACTAAAGTAACATATATTAGCTACGTAAATATGTACTTAACAAATTGATAAGTAAGTATTGTAATATTTTGTTAATTGTATGTAACGGTGTCCGTGAGTCCTTAGGCCACTGCTTAAATATTTCTTTGGACCCCGTTTCCCACTGAATTTGAATGCGACCCTTTTTTTCTCGTCTTTATGTTCTGCCCCGCACAGTTGGCGTTATCATAAATCAGACTTTATAAAATATGCTCCAATGAAATTTCAAGAAAAACTTCCGGGATCCGATCTGTTAAGTACGGTTATTGTCATTTCATAATAGTTTATGGACACTCTCTATATCATTGAGATAAGTATGGAAAATGGAACATTTGAGATTTTAATTTAAAAAAAACTTCTCAATAAGGATATTTATTCGATGCTGGTCGATGTTTGATTCGATTCCACAATAATGAAAGCATAATATACATACTTTTACCTATAATTAAAATGTTGATCTAATCCTAGTATGTTAGAGAAGAAAAATTCAAACTTACCGCACACATCAATCCAGCCTTCAATTCGACTTGGATAATTGATTGCAACAATTCCTTGCTGAGCTTTGTGTAGTACCATTCTTGCTGATGATATTAGTTCTCCGGACACCAAAATGGCTAACTTTTTCTGGATAATTTATTTACTAAATTGCACATCATATAGGATGGCAGTAATCTACTGTATGATGTCACTGCATTCGATTGAAAACACTAGTGTAACAACACTGGACATATTTGTTTTAAAAATGGTGTTGAGCTGGAAAGGCGAAATTTTTTATATTGGGGCTTTGCTCCTTCCACGGAAGAATTTTGTATGTAGAATTTGAATAAAGTTCCTAGCATTGACTATTGAAAATAATCCTTTCTAATCTGCTTAATGTGACAGGGAAGGGAAGGGAAGGGGGGTATTAGAAGATAATTGACTGTAATGGAACTGTCTCCACCTTTCCTTCCCTTTCTATTCAAATACGCTCATATTGCACCCTAAAACGCCAGTTTTTTTGGTGTACCTTCATCAACCGTTCAAAGAAATACGACTTAATAATTGATGATGACTTCATTCAGAAATAAAAAAGACAAAAATACCATCACAAGTTGTAGTAACCACTACTGTTTGATGTCAGTTCAGTTTGGTTCAGCCCAAATTTTCCTTACGGGGCCTTATCGGATAAAATATATCCTTTTCGTGAAATTTAAAGTACCATACACATTAAACACGAAAAAAACTATTAATAAGTACACGTAGAAATAATTTTTTTTTTTATTTGTCTCAAGATCAAAAAATTTCGTAACACTTGTGTTGTGCCCTACTCCGCTACTACAGAGGCCAAAAAATGTACCTCTAGCAGTGTGGTAATTAAAATCACTGTAACTGCATTATGTATGTGACGGACGAGCTCAATTGCAACATTGATGATAACAAATAATTATAATTCATAAATATATTATCAAAACCTGCTTGAAAATTAACAAAAAAAAAAAACAAAAAAAACTCGCGAAATCGACACAACAAACACTTTGACAGAACAATTTAAACTAAGAATAGAAGAGAAACTGAGGTACTGAGAGTATTGATGGCTAAAAATCACGCACAAATGTTTCAACATGGAGAGGGAGCATTTTAATGTATTTATAAATAATATATAAAAGCATTTTTCGGGGCCCGTTCTTTTTCTTGTTGGACAGACTTGCCACTTTTTATTTTACATAGATTCAAACAATCTTGCAAGTTCGTTATTATTGCAAATGGAATATTATCAGGTTTTAGAGCAATAATGAAAATGCACTACACTCTTCCCTTGCCTATTAACTAATAATCAATAATTGTGTCTTTTTATTGTATGAAACGTTCGTAATGGGTATCATTGATTGACACTACTTGTAGTCTAATCATCCCGACCACCCTTTTAACTTCCATAGACCAATTCATCTCTAAATCTCTATATGGCTTGTCTAGCCTCTAGCGCTGCTGTACTTGTTTACCGTTTTTATTGCAATGCAACGAGGAGGGGATTTACTATGAAAACCAGCCAGCGTTTTTAAACTATTTAAAAAAAAATAAATTACCCCACGACAATGACTATTAATAAAGTGTGACATTTTTTTGACATACAAAAAACGGTTGTTCAATTGTAGCTTATTTTCCAATTTTCTAGATAATCTTTTATAATAATATGCTACTTTTAATAAGTAAAAAACAAAAAACTTAAGCGTTAAAAATATAAAAACTATAAAAGTAAAAAAAAAAATAAAGAAAGACTCACCAGAAAATAATTGAAGGTGGAGCGTGGTTAGAGGAAGAAAAAAATGTTCCACACGTATAGTTATGGTATACAAAGTAAAATAGAAAGATTTGCAATATCCATTTGACCTAAAAACAAAGAAACACATAATTAAATAAAATAATAACGGAAAGTAAACAAAAAAAAAACCCCGCCCCCAACCAAAAACACAATTTTTCTTTTTCTTTTTTTTTAAGACATTTTTTCAACGTTTTTTGTTTTCATTTATTTCAATGTAAAAAATAAAGCTCACAAGAATCATACATATATCATAAAGAAAAGTTTGTTTGTATGTGTGTTGCGTTAATATTTTGTAGCTCTATGATTTTGCGGAAAAATTGCAAAAAAAAAAAAACACCATTTGCCACAAAATATATAAACAAACAAACACAAACAAAAAGAAGAGGAATAAATACATAAAGTGTAATAAAACAGAAAAGAAAAAAAAAACAAATCTAAAACAAAATAAAAATTAATTAAAAACGATACAACCAAAATAAAACAAATAATGTTGAATTTAAAATATCTTCTAAAAATTTATTATAAGTAAAGTTATTTTTAATTTAATTTTAATTTATTTATCTTATTAAATCTTTTCAATTGAGTTGAGTGACTATTGTTCTTTTTTCTTATTTTTCTGAATGTATTTTTTGTTTTTTTTTTTTTATCTCCTATTTTTAGAAAGTTTTATTGAATCAAAATCAATTAATAT